>VOPJ01003833.1:54034-94246 GCA_014673585.1 Semibalanus balanoides
TCGATTCTCGAAGTAAAAATACAACAAACCACGAACACCAACGTTTCTCATACCTGATGAAGAACCCTGAAGATGCTGTTGGTGCTGTTTGGCAGTTGTGGGACCTGGCCTCCATAGTAGGTCATCTTGATGAAGTGGGTAGCCCCGACCCACGAGATGGTAACCAACGCCGCAATCACCAGACCACACAGCAGCTGACACAACAGACGCATGCCATGAGCATTACCACATCATATTCAGGTGACGATTGGTATTACAATCAAATATCAACTAAGGCCAATTACCTTATGGCTTATATATATATATATATATATTTATACATATATATATATTTATACATATATATATATATTCATATTATATATATATATATTTATGTACATATATATAATTTATTACAATTATATACTAATATATAATATATAAATATTTATGTACATATATAATAAATATAATATATATTATATAATATAATAATATATATATATATATATAATATATATATATATATAATAATATATATATATAAATATTCTCGGTTAAACACAACCGCAGAAATGGAGTTAATCAGCTTTTCGTTGTATAAATGAAATGTTGACGTTATTTAATGTTTCATAGATTTTAGATGATGTTTACAATATTAGGTAAAAATGTGTAATGATGTATAGGCGATATAAGATTAAAGGTTATGGTAGAGTTAAAACATGTAACAAGATGTAAAATATGTATTCGATGTTAAATATGTATAAGATGTAAAGGAAGTGTTACTGAGCCATTGTATTGTGTACTGTGTTTTTGCAACGTCGAATGTCAAACTTGAAGCTACCTAGAAAGTGTCGCATGCATTTTGTAATAATTACTTGTATTGCCGCGAACCAGGCACATAGCCAAGGGGGGGGGGTGGCGGAGGCGGCCCCCCCCCCTGGAGGCCCGCGCCGAAAAGGGCCGGACGAGACAGCGCGAAGCCGGTATCTGGGTCTAAGTCCACGCGAAGCGTGGTCTTTGAAGAGTTAAGAGTACTCCAGAGGTTCTTTAGGGCCACCTGGGCCCTCTCTGAATGACCAAAGGGCCCTTGGATGTTCACAAGAGCCCTATGCATGTCAGAGGGGCCCCTGTACAAGCCAAAAGAGCCCCTGAGCGGGTCAAAGGGCCCCAAACACGTCGAATGGGCCCCTAGCCAGCACAGAGGACCCTTGGGAAGGTCTGAGGGGCCCCTGGACAAGTCAAAAGGGCCTCTGAGCGGTTTAAAGGGCCCCCTGAACACGTGGAATGGGCCCATAGCCAGCACAGAGGACCCCTGGGAAGGTTGAAGGGGCCCTGGGTATGTCGGAGGGGTCCCTGGGGAGATAAAAAGGGCCCCTGAGCGGGTCAGAGGCCCCCTGAACACATCGAATGGGCCCCTAGCCAGCACAGAGGGCCCCTCGAAAGGTTGGAGGGACCCCTGAGCAAGTCGTATGGGCCCCTGGGCAGGTCGTATGGCCCCTGGGTAGGTCGGATGGGCCCATGGCGAGGTCGAAAGGGCCCCTGATCGGGTCAGAGGGCCCCTGAACACGTCGAATGGGCCCCTAGCCACCACAGAGAGCCCCTGGGCAGATTTGAGGGGCCCCTGGGCAGGTTGGAGGGACCCCTGTGCGGGTCGGAGGGGCCCTGAGCATGCCGGCAGGGCAAAAAAGCAGCCAGCACAGTTCCTTACTAGGTCAAAAGGGCCCCTGAGCAGGCTGGAAGACCCTTAGCAGACTTGAGGGCCCCTGAGAAGTTGAAAGGCCCCTGTGCAGGTCAGAGGGTCCCCTGAACAGACAGAAAGGACCCTGGGTGGGTCAGACTCAGAAGGGTCCAATGCCCATGAACATGCCAAATGGGCTCCTCAAGAGTACGAAGGGAGCAGACCTTTTTATCCGTTCTACTGACCCTTTCAACGCTCGGAAATAAATAGCCCCTCTCGAGGCGCCCCTCCTCCCTGGGCGAAATCCTGGCTACGTGCTTGGCAGAGACCCTTTTGAGACGCAGACCCCGGACGAAATTCTGCCACTTTCAACGCTCGGGAATGGGGCCTCTCGAGGCGCCCCCCCCCTCCTGGGCGAAATCCTGGCTACGTGCATGTTACAGACCCTTTTGAGGCGCCCCGGACGACATCCTGGCTACGTGGCCTGTCATAGGCCTCTCTGAGGGTCCTGAGGTCCTGGTCCAATCCAGCTTATCATATTTTTCTTCTTCTCAAAATTACAAAAACCACAAATAATAATAAAAATCACAAAATAAAGTGGCCGAAATGCGAGGAGTTTTTCATATCAAGCTCTTTGGGGGGGGGGGCTTTTCAACGCTCGGGAAGGGCCCTTTGAGGCGCCGCACCCCCTGGACGAAATCCTGGCTACGTGCTTGCCGCGAACCAACAAAATATCAGTCTGGATGGAATTGACGAAACGCGTTGACTTATATAAATTAATATTTCAAACATTATCAGATTCTTTTTGTGCATGCATATCCTCAGAGAGCATTTAAATGAAGCAAATAATATGATAAGAAAACTTGAGAACACCAACAAAAAGCTGATTAGCGCCATTTCCGCGGTTGTGTTTAATCACTGTTTGCTGAAATAGTACCGAGGGACGCAAACAAACTTCATTTAAATGTATTGTATATGACAGCATGTAGCATTTAATGAACGTAAGTGGAGTAAAAGTTTAGGCACCATAGGAATCAGCTTAATGCTGACGCGCATAGATTGGTTTGCCAGCAAGCTTATCGACATAATACTTCAAGCTAAAAAGGAACATGCAATACTTTATTTGATAAAAACGTACCTTTCTAGTTGCTTTAGAAAATACCGTTTTCTTAAACCTTTGCCAGCAGCTGAGTTTGGGCTGGTCCTTACTGTTACCTGCAAGAATTGAACAATCATTAGTACTGTGGAAGAAACAACACCTACATTATCAGCTGTTAGAACGAGAATCATCACCCCAGTCACCACCGTCACCGTCGTCACCGCCACTGCCACCGCCACCGCCACCGCCACCGCCACCGCCACCGCCACCGCCACCGCCACCGCCACCGCCAGCCGCCAACCGCACCACCGCCACCACGGCCCCGCCCCATCGCCGCCACCGCCGCCACCGCCGCCACCGCCGCCACCGCCGCCACCGCCGCCACCGCCGCCACCGCCGCCATCGCCGCCATCGCCGCCATCGCCGCCATCGCCGCCGCTGCCGCCATCAGCTCATCAGCCTTAGTCACGGCGATATTATGCACAAATGAGCATTGAGCCACGCATCGACCATGGTCAATGGGCCGATACATACGTGCAATCAATACATAATACAATAAAACAATGGCCCACCATCGGTAAAGGTTGATCAACTACCTCCTTGGAAAGCCAGTAGTCCTCGAAGTCCGTAACAAGCGACCTGCAGTTCTCGCTGCTGGCACTCTTTTCAGCATTGAAACTTGAAAGCCTTTGAGATGTGAGCAGCTTTAATAAAGTTTCGGTAACTCCACTGGCCTTGGCGTTAATCGACCATCTAAAAACGGAATCGACCCTGACCGCTGATAGCTGATAACACAGCTGACGTGTCAATAATCCACCCTTTTGACAATACACTGGCGACTCAGGTCTCAGTTCACCACGACCTTTGGTTATTGATTCTCTCAAATATCGTTTAAGCGTATATGAACGAACTTTTTCTGGCAAGTTTATTCATAACTTATACTAAAAATATGAACTGTTTGCTTGAATTTTCTCTAGGCGGACATACGGCCTTTGAATTGTGCTAAAATGCTGGAAACGTGGAGACATCGCTCCAACTTTGCTGTCGCGTGTCAAGTCGGTGAGAGAGTGAGTGTGCCGTCTGACTGACCTCTGCTGAGTGACCTCTGCTGAGTGACCTCTGCTGACTGACCTCTACTGACTGACCTCTACTGACTGACCTCTACTGACTGACCTCTGCTGAGTGACCTCTACTGACTGACCTCTACTGACTACCTCTGCCTGACTTGGACCTCTACTTGAGCTGACCTCTGCTGGACTGATCTCTGCCTGAAACGACGCTCTGCCTGACTGACCTCTGCTTACTGACCTCTGCTGACGACTCTACTGAGTGAAAACCCCACCGACCACCAATAGAACAAATCCCAACCCCGGCCCAGCCCCCCGATCTGCTGAGTGACATCTGCTGACTGACTCTGCTGAGTGACCTCTCTGACTGACCTCTACGACTGACCTCTACTGACTCACCTCTGCTGGCTGACCTCTGCTGAGGTGACATCTGCTGACTGACCTCTAACTGCTGACCTCTACTGACTGACCTTGCTGAGGACATCTGCTGACTGACCTCTGCTGAGTGACCTCTGCTGATGAGCGTGCTGCTGATTGACCCTCTGCTGATTGACCCTCTACTGACTGACCTCTACTGACTGACCTCTACTGACTGACCTCTACTGAATGACCTCTACTGCAGTGAACCTCTGCTGACTCCTCTGCTGACTGACCTCTGCTGTACTGACCTCTACTGACTTGACCTCTGCTGGACTGACCTCTACTGACTGTCCTCTGCTGAGTGACCTCTACTGACTTGACCTCTGCTGAGTGACCTCTGCTTGAGGACCTTGCTGACTGACCTTGCTGACTGGACCTCTGCTACTGACCTCTGCTGGACTGACCTCTGTTGACTTGACTCTTCTGGACTGCCTCTGCTGAGTGACCTCGCTGAGTGAGCGTTGCCGTCTGACCTCTACTGACTGACCTCTGATGAGTGACCTTCTACTGACTGACCTCTACTGACTGACCTCTCTGACTGACCTCTACTGACGACCTCTGTTGAGTGACCTCTGCTGAGGTGACATCTGCTGACTGGAACCTCTACTGACGTGACCTCTACTGACTGACCTCTGTGAGGACATCTGCGAACGTTGACTCTACTGACTGACCTCTGCTGAGTGACCGCTACTGTACTGACCCTCACTGGACTTGAACCTCTGCTGAGTGGACCTCTACTGGACTGACTCTGCTGACTGACCTCTACTGACTGACCTTCTACTGACTGACCTCTACTGGACTGACCCGCTGAGTGACCTCTATTGACAAAATGACCGCTACTGACTGACCTCTCGGACTGACCGGCTACTGACTGACCTCTGCGGAGTGACCTCTGCTGAGTGGACATCTCCTGACAGACGCTCTACGGACTGACCTCTACTGACTGACCTCTGCCTGAGTGACCTCTGCTGAGTTGACATCTGCTGACTGACTCGCCTGAGTGACCTCTGTTGAGTGAGCGTGCCGGCTGACTGACCTCTGCTGACTGACCTCTGACGGACTAACCTCTACTTCGGACTGACCTCCTACTGACTGACCTCTGCTGAGTGAACCTCTGCTGACTGACTTCTGCTGAGTGACCTCTGCTGAGTGAATCTGCTGGACTGACCTCTGTGAGTGACCTCTGCTGAGTGACATCTGCTGACGGAACTCTACTGACTGAACCTCTACTGACTGACCTCTACTGAGTGACCTCTGCTGGACTGATCTCGCTGACTGACCCTGCTGACTGACCTCTGCTTACTGACCTCTACGGAACTGACCTTCTGCTGACTGACCTTCTACTGAACTGAACCCTTTATGCCTGAGTGACCTCTGCTGAGTGACATCTGCTGACTGACCTCTTACTGACTGACTCTACTGACTGACCTCTGCTGAGTGACATCGCTGATGACCCTGCTGAGTGACCTCTGCTGACTGACCTCTTACTGAATGACCGTCTGCTGACGACCCTCTGCTGAGTGACATCTGCTGACTGACCTCTGTGACTGACCTCTGCTGACTGACCCTTATACTGACTTTTTTGGGGGGACCTTTTTTCCTACTTGGACAAATGACCTCTGCTGGCTGAACCTCTACTGGCTGACCTCTACTGCGTGAACTTGCTGGTGACATCTGCTGACTGACCCTTACTGACGACCTTCTACTGACTACCTCTGCGACTGACTCTACTGAACTGACCTCTACTGAGTGACCTCTGCTGACTGACCTCTGCTGACTGACCTCTGCTGAGTGACCTCTACTGACTGACCTCTGCTGAGTGACCTCTGCTGACTGACCTCTGCTGACTGACCTCTGCTGAGTGACCTCTGCTGAGTGACTCTGCTGACTGACCTCTGCTGAGTGACCTCTGCTGACTGACCTCTGCTGAGTGAGTTTGCTGGCTGACTGACCTCTGCTCGCCAGCCGGCTGCGGTGGGAGTCAGTACGTGGGTGCAGTGTCGGGCTGCCCAGCACGCTGCCGTTCCTGCTGGCCTGGCAGCCGAACGAGTGCAGACTGCGACCGTCGCCCACCGTCTGTTCCAGTTGCAGCTCGTCGTTGACGATGAGCGTCGGTGCCAGCTTGCCGGAGGAGACGCGACGTGAGCCGAACAGGGAGGAGATGGAGCGTCGCTCGTGCCGCTCGGCAGACACCGACTCGTCAGCTGACGAGGCCATCGTGCCGCCGAGGTCAGGTCAGGTCACAGCAGCTGCCACTGGGGAGAGCAGGGGGACCGACTCGTCAGACGAGGCCATCGTGCCGCCGAGGTTCAGGTAGCGTCACACCAGCTGCACCGCCACTGGGGAGAGCATGGGGACCGACTCGTCAGACAGCCATCCGTGCCGCCGAGGTCAGGTCAAGGTCATCACCAGCTGCCACCCGCTATGCGGGAGGAGCAGGGGGAACCGTACTCGTCAGATCGAAAGTCATCGTGCCGCCGAGGTCAGGTCAGGTCACACCAGCTGCCACCGCACGGGGAAGCAGGGTGACCGACTGTCAGACGAGCCAATCGTGCCGCGAGGTCAGGTCAGTGTCACATCCAGCTGCCACCGCCACTGGGGAGAGCAAGGGGAACCGTGACTCGTCAGAATCGATGGCCATTGTTGCGGCTCTGACGTGTCAGTGTCAGTCACACTCAGCTGCCTATTCACCTACTGGGGAGAGCAGGTGGGACCGACTCGTCTCAGACGATGCCATCGTGTGCCGTGCCGAAAGGTCGAGGTCAGGCACATCCAGCCTGCACCGCCACTGGGGAGAGCAGGGGGACTATCGTCAGACGAAGGCCATCTGCCGTGCCGAGGTCATGGTTCTAGGTCTACGACCAGCTGCCACCGCCACTGGGGAGAGCAGGGGACGACTCGTCGACGAGGCCATTCGTGCTGCCGAGGTCCGGTCAGGTAACACCAGCTGCCATCATCCATGGGATGATCGTTATGGGGGACCGCCTTCTGTAGTCTACAGTTCCCCCGCCCTGGGGGGGGGGGAGTAAGCAGGGGGACGTCAGTCAGTAACAAGGGTTCACAGGACGCCGGAAGGAGAGAACAGTATACAAGAGACCTTCGCAATGAATGAATCTGCCCACAAGTTAAAAAGGTGACGCAGATCGCCGATCGTTATCTACTAGGGAAAAGGAAGCGTGTTTTTAACATGCATGCTCATATTCATATGAATCACTATGCAATTCAGGGGCGGATTTGCTAGGATGAGTTTTTGCTAAAAAAGGAATGATGGCTGACTTATAGAGGGTGACCCTATTGTTATGAACCAAATTAATGGGCCATAGCCATAGCGGGCCATAAAGAGCATCATGGGCCATAGCGCTGACCCAGCTTAACCCTCGCCAGTGAAGGGGGATGGATGCCACCCCTCTTTTTCAGAATAACTCGCGTAAATATCAACCAATCGCTATGAAACTTTCAGTACCCTACTTTACATCAATTTGACACATAGTATGTAAATTTCGAACTTCTAACCGGTATGACCCATGACCTTTGACCTGTTTCTCAAGGTCGTGTTTGGCGAAACTGGCGTCCCGTAGTAACGATCCTGGAAACATGTGCAGTTCCCGAGTGTTTTTTTGTTCAGGAGCAATGCAAAGGTGTTTTAGGTGCCAGTTTGGCCTTCTGCCAGGATTTTCAATCTCGATTGACCTCTTCAAAGAGGTCCATCGAGGTCACTGACCTCGATGACCTAAGATGTCTTCCTTCATCTTCTGTCCGTTTTCTAGTGCAGTTTGGTGAGGCTGATTTCATTATAGGTAAACCGATTCTGGGCTAAAAATATTCTGAATTTAAAACGCCAAAGGAAGAGCGCCTTTCGCGCCTTCGGCTGAATTTAAAGTCGGCATTTCATGGAACTGAAGGCTCTTCGGCGTCTAGTTTCATGAGGCGCCTTCGGTCCATGAGGGCTGCCATTTCGGCGCCCAAGGGGGGCCCATGGTGCGGTGACCCCCCCTAAAGTACGCCCTGTGGAGGGGGCACTCTTGTCGCTGAGGGGACACTCTTGTCCGCCTGAGGGGTACTCTTGTCGTCCTGAGAGGGCACTTCTTAGCCGCCTGAGGGGCACTCCTTGGTCGCCTGAGGGGCACTCTAGCCGCCCTCAGGGGGCACTCCTGGCCGGCTTGAGGGGGCACCTGCTGACCTGAGGTGCCCTTAACATCTTGCAAATTAATAAAAAAATGAAAATAGGGGCATCCTAAAATATGTGGACCCAAAATCCGTCGAGTTTCAGATTTTGGGTATAGATAGGCCCACTGCCAATTGATGGCCCCCTCCTTGAAGATTCTGGAATCCGCACTGTTGGTGATGATACTTTCCAATACTGTTACATACATCAATAGCTTCAAATCGCTTTCAGGGGTTCAAGTGGTATCTCAGTTTGTTTCGACACCAGCGTCGATAATGTAGCCATGACTCATCCGACAGAGCCCATGCCCATATACGGGGCACGTTCTGTCACCTATGGGGTCACATTTTGTCACTGATGGGGCACTTCCTGTTACCACCGAACGGTCATCTGTGGCGTCCCTGCAGGGTGAGAGAGGGTTTCATTCATCGCCAGCATCAATAGTGTAGAAAATGACGGTCATATACGATCTCAACACTTGATTTTTGCGCGTTTTTCTGGGTTATCCATGCCGAATCAGCGGTATATTTTATACCATGTTTAACGTGGGGGTGCATGTTAATGGGGGAGAGTTTCCACCGCAATGCCCTTGGAAGTCCCCTCCCCAGTGGACCGCAAAGAATCCACCGCAGTCAAAGCGCCACGAACAACGCTTTGACTGTCTCCACGGGCCCAGTGATATAATCTTTTGCAACGGGGCCAGACGCCCCCCCCCCCGGCCCCCTCCCGTTAAACGACCCTCTTTGCGCTGACCGACCCGACGGTAACCCCTCCCGGATCAACAACTTTTCGCTAACGATTAAACGTAGCTAAGAGGCTTTTGCCCTCCAAACTCGAAATTTCAAATACTAGTTCGCCAGTAGAAAGTCACCCAGAGTGAAATTTCTTAGAAAAGGCCTTAAAGGGAATGTTTTCACTTCTCTGAAAGTTGTCCAATGTAACGCCGCTGTGGTGCAAAATTATGAAGTAATTGCTGCCGACACGTATTCTGACATTCGTTTCTCACAAACAGTGCTCAATTTCATGAAAAACTAAGCTTGAGTATTGGGGCTGATGATCGTCATATGAAAGAATTTGGGAAATATAAAAAAAACCTTTCACGACTGCAATATTGCTATGAACTAGTATCTGGCTAATGTAATAGCCAAATGTAAAACGAAGTCTACTTTATCAACATTTGATAGAAGAGAGATGGAAGCTTTAAAGGCTACCTAATACACTAGGCCTGTATTTTTTGCAGGATGTCAAAACCAAACTCAAAATTATTCTCGATTAGACTCCTCTGGGGTGGTTTTACTTCTACACTAACTTTAATTTCATGAAAATTTCAACCCAACTTGGGCCATCCAACTCAAATCTTATGTTAATTGTGAAAACATCCTTAACCCGCATTGGCTGGGGTCTCAGCCGAACGCTCATTGCCTGGGGGGGGGGGGGCGAAAAACGCCCCCCCCACCTTATCTTCCCGAACCAATAATCGCAAGCAAGAGCGCCAAGACGGTCAATCGAAAGCTCTCAACAATGTTAAGCGTACTCGAATTATCAAATAAGGGTCATATGTCAGGTCACAGTCCAGGTCAAAGGCAATGGGTTATTAGTTTTTGGCCTACCTTTCATTCAAACCCGTATATTTAAGACAAGAAAATCGCACAAAGTGCTCTTCAATTGCTATAGTGCATCTCTCGTATAAGCAAAAGTGAAAATTCAGCAAAAGGTCAAGGTTCAGGTCAATCAGGTCACTAATTGCAAGAGATCATGCGATATGTTTTTATGGGTTAGTCTTACACAAAATTAACTCGATTTATAGCAAGCCATTTTCTCGAGATCTGACCCGATAATAAGGTCAAGGTCAGTCATAAGAGGTCCAAATTTTGAAGAATATATAAATGTAAATAAAAAATGCATTTAATATAATCCCATTTGTCCTCAGCAACACAGTGAAACCATTCATTTTTTATGTATCTGGTCCGGATAAAGCCCCCAAAGTACTTTCAAAAATTGACGTCATGAGGTAAATCATACTTGGTAGCAATCATTGATTCAAAAATAGAGATATGGCTTTGAAATTCTGTTGGTGATGTTAATATGTGGTTCTCCTATATACCTTCCATTTTTTTAATGTTTGATTCTGTGGGCATTTAAAAATGTGTTTTTTTTTTGGTCTAAAATCCAAATGTTCTAAAATCCGAGATAGCCATTTCTAACCTTGCAATTTGCTATCTTTTCGACGGTTTAATTTCTCAATTTTGTGCTTAAGGTAAATGTTGTATTTACAGCCTGTTAGATGCTTAGCTGATATTGCGCCAAAGGTGGTGTGTAGTTGACGTCACTAAATCTATTATAACTAAAACAGAATTCGACGATTTTTTTTTTTTATAAATTGCTATTGAAGACGCCAAATGATGTAGGATAAGGTACCTTCGAAGTTTGGGCGTTGATAGCGCTGGTTCCGTTTCGTGAGGCTATTGTGAAATCCCTGAGGGCGGGCGTTTGTTCGCCCCCCCCCCCAAGCCAATGGCGGGTTAAGGCCACAAAGAATGTGAATTGCATCGTACCACCCGATTCGTTTTAGGCTTGTAGTGGCGTACCATATCTGTAAATAGCAGGCAATCATTTGCATGGTCGCTTATAAGCGATACGACTAGGAATCATGAACAGATTCAGTGACAGAACTTGCCTCAAATTGGGTGACAGAACCTGCCCCACTCGACATAGGTCACACTTTTTCGTTTTTTACTGAAAACTTGGAAGAATGGGGCAGAATAACGTTCAGCACAATATTTCGGACATTCGTGTCGCCCCATGACAGCATTCAAAGACATTATACAATTATCTGAATAGGCACGAACCAAAACTTTGTTCGCTTTCAAAAAGTTTGGATTTCTGTTAAAAAACAAACTTTTCAAATTTGAACCAATCCGGTCGCAGGCATGTTGTTGTTTTGATAGTACTGGGCCATTGGAAGCACAAAGGAACATATGTTACGAAACAGCAATACACCTGCGGTGAATAGTTTACGAGAAAACCCCGCTGACAGAATGTGCCCCGTGACAGAACGTGCCCCGTTCTCCCCTACATGAGTGTGCCCCTGCCAAAGTATGTGAAACCGCAGTATTTATTAGGCATATTGCTGTGAAAATGTATCTGACGCATTTATTGTACCGCAAAATACGAAGGAAGTACGCGACACACAATCCTACTCTTAAGTCGTAACCATTCAAGCGTGTCAGATTGCCTCCCAAAAGCAAGGATTGGCACTGTCTCTGCCTGGCTAGTTTCGTTCAACAATTTTGACACCACACATGTATATCAATTAAAGGAAAAGTCACACATTTCAAGACTTGTGGATTTGGGAGTCAACGGCTTGGGAGCGGCAAGCGAAAAAAAGCGGAAACAGAATTTGCCCCGCAGGAAATAGGGATGCCTATAAATTGACTGACAGTGCCGGTTATCAGGAGAAAGAGACACCGTTACGTGGCTGGGCCCCATGTTCGTGACACGAACGGGCGGACCATGGGCACTCACGGCGGATATTCGCGATAGGATCCCGGCTTCACTATCCAGCCATGGACTGACTCAATATGCAGTAAAACTCAAGTGCCAGCGGCCGTTCATCCACGGCCGCGCCGCAGCTCCTTTCAAATGTCGCACGGACGGCCTTCTGGAGAGCTCCTCCCGGCAGGATGATACGTCAGGTATCCATAGCAACGCCATTGTCAGGACGTTATAAGACGCCGGGTCTTTATGCACCGGAGCACTCAGGCTGTCGTCTTGTCTTGGGTTATTGCCAGAGTCTAAAGATGTCTAAAGCGCCCGCTTAAAACCATAGCTTTGTTAAAGCTGTACGAACGTTTAGCTTGGTACCATCAATTGTTCCCGATCATAAGAGTTAATGTTATTCTTGTTTCCTTAACCCGCCATCGGCTGGTGGGGGGGGGGCAAAAAACGTCCCCTCAGGGATATCACAATAGCTAAAAAACGAACAGTGCTATTCACGTGAACCTTCGGGTACCTTCTCCTATATCAATTTGACGTCTTCAGTGCAAAACGAAAATCGTCGATTTTCTGTTGAGTTATATCAAATTTAGTGACGTCACTACACTTGACCTTGACGCAAATATCAGCTTAACTCTATCAGGCTGTAAAAGCCATTCATCATCATCATCATCATCATCATCATCATCACGTTTATTGTTCAATGCATGCACTGTATGATACAAATTATTTTCAGACACGGTGAAAAGCACGAGATGATGCTTGAGCATTACAGAGCACCACGTCTGGGATGCTAGGGCAAAACACAAAAAGTTCCATTTACTCCAGCCGCCCGCCGCGGCGGCGGTGCACCCAACCACATTCGCCACGGTAAGTGAGCGAGTAACCAGCCGCCGCGCACTCCGCCACGGACCACCAAGCACATCCCTTTTTTTTACATGCTAGTGAATCTGCCTAGTTCAGAAGGAATTTTTGAAACTCACGGGCCACCGCTCGACCGACGACGCCGGGAGATTTGTGCCATGCAGTAGTGTTTGTAGCTGTTTGGATTGTGATTTATTGGCAAATGAATTGCCGATGATTTGTGATATGTTGTTAATTAATTCACTTCTTAGTTCGTTATACTTAGGACAAGAAAGAGCGAAGTGACGAGGGCTTTCAACTTTAATATCCCGCACTCCGCAGCAAGGGGTAGAATATTTTTGGATTATAAGAATGAATGTGAATTCAAATGTGTCATGTCATTGCGAAATCGCGTATGTAATATGTTTCCCTCCTTCGATCCTGCAATGCGATAATATGGTGGATCAGGCAAACCCAGCTGCTCGCGAAGGTTCTTTTTGTATGTTTTATGTGAGAGTTGACGTGTAGTGTCTTTTAACTGGTTCCATTGTCTACTTGTTGTTTGCAAGAATTAATGCTGATAACATGCTGTACGGTGAGGGGACTGGGGATCTAGTGTGAGTGTTTGCGTTTCTAAGAGTAATGTTGATGTCCTGTGCTCGGGTGTTCGGCATAATGGACGTGACATAGTGTGGTGTATGTTGTTCTTGGTCGTTCATTTTAAGCAAAGTGCATATAAAACGTCCAGAGATAGCAAAACAACGGATAGAAAATGTCTCTCTCTGATTTGTTAATGTTTTTTTACCCCCCAAAAGTAAGTACAAAATTGGGGGAAATGTCATTCATTTTTTTTAAATATTCTAAAAAAACGAAATATATGTAAAAGAGCCATATATTTACAATACCAAAATCAAATTTTAAAACAATATTTGTATTTTGGAATGACTGATGGCTCCCTAAGTATAAGTACCTTATGACGTCATTTTTAAAGAACATTTTTTGTTTTATCTTACCAGTTACAGAGCAATAAGTGGTACCACTGTATTTACGAGACAACAATGGCTTAGAAACATGCTTTTGGTATGAATATTTATCAATTTCAAATTTTGACCTTAAATGACCTTACTTTGACCTTATATCAGGCCAGTGCTGTTTCTTATAAATAATTTTCACAATCCTACTACTGTAGTAAAATTTTAGTTTCGAGTTTACAACCTACTGCTGTGGTGTGTTTCATAAAGAGTAGTAGATTGTATCGTAGAAGGTTCGTAAAATTTGTCAACGTAGTAACTTGCGTGGTATTGTACAATTGTACAATTGTAGAGTTTATCAGTTTGTAACCGCGATAGTGTAGTAAGGCTTTGTAGTTTGTGCTTGTAATAACTTAACAATTAATACTCTGAAATACAACTAGTACACCGTACAAAATTAATTTAACTACCAAACGTTTATGAAGAGGCACAGGTGTGGAAAATAGCTTGCTACTATCGAATGATTATGCTCTCCTCCACACACCCATGATACATGCTGTCGCATGACCTCTCGCAATAAGTGACCTAGATTGAGGGCCCGAATC
This sequence comes from Semibalanus balanoides, assembly GCA_014673585.1. Taxonomy (NCBI): domain Eukaryota; kingdom Metazoa; phylum Arthropoda; class Thecostraca; order Balanomorpha; family Balanidae; genus Semibalanus; species Semibalanus balanoides. The sequence goes on from VOPJ01003833.1 coordinate 68,363, forward strand.
TGACCTTGGCCTTCTGCTTACAATATTCACTTTTTGCTTGTATCGGAAGGCAGATTGAGTATCAATACGAACTTTGAGGAGCGAGCTTTGTGCGATAACTTGTCTCAAAATAGTGTCTCTCAATAATGTCCCTATTTGGGCGTCTAATAGCCAACACATATCATCCGATAGTAAGGTTTGAAAACGGGATTCACAATGAAGTGTGATCTACCAGGAGTGAATTTCAAAACACTGAAATTTTTTCATTGGTCTATTACGAAGAGAAATAGTTGTCAAAACTAATAAAACAGCATATGCCTAAAAAGAGAATTTCTGAAGAAATTAGAAAATATATGTTACATCCTGCATATTAGCGTTGTTCATAAAAAGTAGCCTCCAAACTTCATGAACGAAAAATTGACTTTCGTGCAGAGCGCACTCCACGAGTTCAGGAGCAGCTTTAAAAGTGAGGATACCAGCGACAATATTAAATCACGTGATTCACCACGTGACACATAAGTATGGAAATAGAAAATCCCCCATACTTGTTACACCATCTACAAAAACAATGGATTTATTTCAATTTTATTGGTTAATTTATTAACAATTTCTCTAAATGGTTAAAGTTCGGAAGAGATTCCCATTCACTGATGAACAAGAGGCATGGATTATCTTGGAATATGGGGCGATAAGAGGCTATACAGCTGTCCGGAGGAATTTCCGACATAAATTTTGAGTCCATCCGAAAAATGTTCCGAAGGACACGACATTCAAACGTCTGATCGATCGGTAAGTTGTAAATATTAGGGACACGCCAAGATCAGCGTATGTGACTACATGGCAGACCGCCGCCTCACCCTGACAACACGGTGAACATGCCGTTGACACGATGTTTCTTCGCGATCCTTTCTGTCCAGAAAAGAAACCGGTTCACTTCCCGCAGTCGCATCATAGCTCAAGCTATCCCTAGCCACGTATCTCTGGCGCACTGTTCGGCGACGGTTAGTTGCTTCATGAAATGTTGCATTTATATCTCTGATTTAAATCTGGTTTAAAGCATAGTAACTGTCAGTTCAACGGGCATACCACTGTCCAATAAAAAACGATTTTCCGTCTTCCATGTTCAAATGCAATTTTTTGAATGAAAAATACCAATAATCGGAATGAAACATATATTTTCAAATTTGTTTAGAAATTCTCTATTTAGGCGTATGCTGTTTTACTAGTTTTGACAACTATTTCTTATCGTAAGAGACAAAATAAAAAATTTCAGTTGTTTTGAAACACCCTGTACGTGCTCTGTTCTTTATGTCTGTAGAGTTGTAGATGATTCTAAGGGGTCCGCGAATATGTCGCGGAATGTGAATGTGAATATTTCGCTGTCTTCACACACGTTTCCAAATGTTTTTAAATAAAAGCAAAAAAAAGTCAGCAGAATAAAGGACACACTCGGGATATGACTCTTGTTATGCTGTTCTACAAAGCTAAAACATAGATGTATTACATTTTTGTCGTCCCAAAAAATCAGCCCGCATCGTTTTAAACGAAGTCGAACATATTTGACAACAAATAATGTAGATTCTTAGCCGAAATACCCTAAGGTTTGGATTGCAGTTCTAGTGGGAGGCCACCCCCCACACACACTTTTTTAGAGTGGGGGTTTGGCCCCTGCTGCCCCCCGGTGGCGACGCCCCTACTATGGGGTACCGATAAATTGATATGCTCAGATCGAATATGACCTCTGTTTTGTGACTGGAAGATTCTGAATGGCGTTATTACTTAACCCGGCAGCCACTGAGTCTCCCGGCCACCTTCAAGTCACAAGTGGCTGGGGGTCCTTTTCGCCCCCACCCCCTTTGGTTCTTTTGCAATATAATTAGAACGCGTAGAGATAGAGACGTGGAACTTTGTGTTCATCGAATTCAATACTTCGGGCACATCTGTAATACATTTGGTGTCATCTCTATGTCAGGTGACAAATACAATATATAAAATTGCCTTATAATAAGGCTCTGTTGGACATGGCCGAGAGCCTCGAGTCAGCATTGCAGATAAGGCTGCGGTCAGCTGCGGCAGCTGGGCTGTCTCGGATGTTGCGGCGGACCAGCCAGGAAGGAGCAGCAGATCAAGATCCTAGAACCACTGACCACAATGCCGCTGCCGGCAGGAAGAGGCGGCGGCGTTAGAGCGGGCCCCGATGTGGGAGGAGGAGGGGAGGGGTGTACTGCACACCAACCGTCGGCCACACATGTAGAGCAGGCGGAATGGGAGGCCTCTGGTAATTTTGGTGCCCCCTGTTGTAGGAGGCCCCATGGTGACTTTGCACACTCACCCACAGTTTTAATTTCCTGCCATTGTCAGCGAGAAATGCCTTTAGATTTCAAATAAACTCATAGACACCAACATTTTGTATAAGTTTGAGCACAATCGGCCTGCAAGCAACGAATGCGTATTTGGACGGCTCGTTAAATGAATATTGGTACCTTTTCATGTGACCTGAGGTCAAATGATGACTTGGAGGGGTCAAGTGCACGTTGTGCATCTCCGGTGGGTTAAAGAGAAGGCGATGGTGGTGGAATGCTTTTCTGAGTGATTTTTGGAAGAAGAAAAAAAAAATACCCAATCATTTTCCCATGCGAAATAATGGTAGCTTATGTTGTGACCTAAGATCAAGCGGTGGCCATGTGTGGTCAGATCACTCGTTGTGCACCGTCTAAAGGCTGATGGAAATATTTAGCACCCTTGAAAACGACTTAAGAAGCAGGGCCTAGGATTCGCTCCTGCGGAAGTCCCGGAGCACCGCTAGAGTCGCAATATTTTAAATGAGTCATATGGCTCGGCCCCCATCAACCCAGCTGCCCGCCAATCCCATCTGCCCGCCCATACAACTGGCTTCTCCACTCAAACTTAGTGTGGCAACTTCACGTTTTTGAAAACCATGAACCATGACTGATCGTATAAAGGTCAAATTTAAGATTTGATTCATGTATCGAGAGGTCATTCAGGCCCCTATGGTAACTCAAGGATGACCATGATACACAATGCCAGGATGCACGGAACAAATAACAATAGTCGTCAATCTCAACGTCTCTATCATTACACATTCTAGTAATGGTTCAGTGTCGGAAAATCTACAGTTGGGAAAACTGCTAAATTGCCCCCCCCCCGAACATGATGAATCACTATTGGTAGATTCAAACGTTTGGTTTTTCAAACCGCCTACACCCCAGCCATTCCGCAAGGTTGTGATCTTATCCCCGGTAGTCGTGATATATGCTCCCCCGGCTCAAAAGTGCATCGCCACGGTTTATCGGAACTATTTGCGCGGACGCCATCTTGTCATCGAATCACCTTTGTTGTGGAAATAGGACGTCTTATGAGCTAGGCATGGGTGTCTTGCAGTAGTTAATTGTAGGTAAACCCATCGTTTAAACGGGACTTGAGCGAGTACTGCGGAGGGCGCTGCTCAACCAGTATAGTCCATCTCTTTTCACATTAGGAGAGGTGAAGGTCAGAGCATAGGCCGTAGGCAACGGAGGACGGTACCGTGGGGCGGGGCCTCACACTCCCATCCCTTTAGGCCAATTTTCCAATTTTGTTGCTAAAATACGTTATTTTACCTGGTGAGTAAAACTGTTAGTGGCTAAAAGTTCGACAGGACCAGAAGAGCTCAAAATCTGCAAAAATATTCCTTTTGGGTGAGGTCAAAGTTTCACCCCCACTTTTCGTGATGTGTTTATATCCCTGGGTCCTGGTATGTAGGATTCTGCTGACGACTTGGCCCCCCTTCCTGCTCAACATCTTTTCGTCGACGAAACACGGAGTGAAATTCACCCCCCCAACTCGAATCCTTGATCCGCCACTGAGTGTTGCACACTTTCCGTGTCTAATATTTCAAACTGGGCGGTCGCACGGTGAAGATGGGTCGGCCTGTTGCTGCTTCTATGTCCTATGTGTGCTCAAGTGTGCGTGCGTGCGTGCGTGCGTGCGTGCGTGCGTGCGTGTGTCAATGTGTCAATGTGTCAATGTGTCCGTGTGTCCATGCGTCCGTGTGTTTATGCGTCCGTGCGTCCGTGTGTCCGTGTCTATGTCCGTCCGTCCGTCCGTCCGTCCGTCCGTCCGTCCGTCCGTCCGTCCGTCCGTCCGTCCGTCAGTGCATCCGTGCATGTGTCCGTGTGTCCGTGTAAAGCAAGCGCGAGTCAAAGTCACCAAGCGTCAATAGCATTTCATATGTTTCGCTACGGAAGGAAACTTGGCTACCGTGTGTTGCGTTCTACCGTGTGTTGCGTTTTGCTATTTCAGTGGTTGTCTCTTCTCGGATGACTTATGCGGCGATGGCAACAATCCAAGTGACACTCTTTATTTACGTTAGGTTGACTGGCGACATTTGCTTTCCATATTTTGACCGCAAACATCGTATATAATTGATCAAACATTTATTAGACTTCAATGGATACAGTCATGTTTGGATGATTCGTACATACAACAGATACTAGTGATGACGGGTACACAGACGCTCTACAGTTTGAACAGAGACATGCCGTGCGGTGTTGCCACCATAGGATGCCTGCCCTGGTAAAGGTTACTTGCTATATGACGCAAGTTGGCCTTACTGGTACAGATTTCACTGGCAGACTGCAGTGTATTATTCCACTCACTGAAATCCGCTGTCGCTATGGTCGGTGTCTGCTATGCACAGCAGCAGCGTGTTCTTTCCTACATTGTTTTGACTGGCCGGATCTTCATCTCCGCGTCCTTCAGTGAATACTTGTAGCCTTTCCACTCGCCCCAGTTGACGCCTCCATTGGTCGACTGTGTACCAGACAGATACTGCCCGTTCAGGTTAGCAGTGTAACAGCCTCCACTAAACCACCAGCCGCCTTTGTACTTCTGGGCACAGTGGATTGTCTTATGCTCGTCCTGGTCTCTGTCTCTGGTACTGAACTTGTGGCCGTTTTGGCTGCCGAGGCTGTCACCAGCGTCGCCGGTGTAGTTGGCGACCAACAGCCGGTACCCGTCCGCTTCAGACGCCACTCTGAACTGATGGTAGGTGGCATGTCTCCGTCCACCGTCAAAGTCGGCCAGGTCCACTCGCAGCTCATATCGGCGGTCTTGTGGGGCGGTCATCGTCCACATATTGTCAAGCCCCCACCAAACTCGGCGTCCAAACTTTCGCCCGAAGCCCTTTTTTGTACGCCGCACGCAAGTCGAAAAGGTTGAAAATCTTGGCAGCGGCTTGCTGTCTGGCACGCAACGCTGAATGACGGTCCAGCCACGCCGCCGTCCGTGTCCAGTCACAGTAGGCGGACACCGGCGGCTGGGAGCGGTTCAGGCCCGGCAGCAGCAGGTGGACGCCGGTTTGTGCTCCGGCAGGCAGCTCACTGCAGTCGCGGGGCACGCCCAGTCTATTTTCGAATCTGTCCTCCGTGGAGTTCACTCGAGAGACCAGCTCGTCCAGTCTGGAATCAACCCTGGCATCCGTGGAGTTCGCTCGAGAGACCAGCTCGCCCAGTCTGAAATCGTCCCTGGCCTCCGTGGAATTTACTCGAGAGACCAGCTCGTCCAGTCTCGAATCGACCCTGGCCTCCGTGGACTCCACTCGAGAGACCGTCATCGTCCAGTCTGGGGATCGAGCCTGTCCTCCAGATGGAGTTCACTCGAGAGACCAGATCGTCCTAGTAATCGAAAATCGACTCCTGGCCTCCGTGGAACCTCCCACTCGAGAGACCAGCTCGCCCAGTCTGAAATCGTCCCTGGCCTCCGTGGAATTTACTCGAGAGACCAGCGTCGTCCAGTCGCCTGCAATCGAACCACATGGCCTCCGTGGACTCCACTTTCGAGAGCACCAGCTCGATCAGTCTGGAGCAACCATGGCATCCCGGTGGAGTCGCGCTCGAGAGACAGCTGTACCAGTCTGGATCGAACGCTGTCTTGTTTGAAGTCGAACCTGTCCTGTATAGAAGTCGAGTGCGTTCGAGCCGTGCATCGAATGGCTGTACAGTGGGAGTCGAGTCCATCAATCTGGAAGGCGAGCCTGCTGATCAGTGGCTGGATCTCGGACTTGACTTCTTGCACGATGAGCTGCAGCAGTTGGTCGGGAGCGATGCTGACGCTGACTGAGGGCTGCGAGTGCGACTGGCTGGCTCTAGACCGGCCCACCGCCCAGAGGACGGTCAGCAGACGCACCAGGCGGGCGCACCGCCGCGCGAGAGGGAACATCGTGCGGGCGAGATCGCCACACGTAGAACACGAGACCTACAACCACTGGTCCCCTGGCCGGAAAGACGGCGTCGCGAGTGGCAAGTGGCAGACGCTCACCGGCCGAGCTGCGAAACCGCCCAACTCGGGCTCACTGACCCTTCTGCAGAGAACTGTGTTCATGTGACCGGCGGACGCTATCTACACGAGAAGTTCCGGTCTCCGCCTCCACTGGGTGCCGGCTATGGTGAATGCTTTGCCAGCACGGCAGGGAGTCGGCCAATATTGATGTACATGTGACAGGCCAGTCCCACACAGGGGTGTGGTTTCCTATCTCTTTGTGGGTGCCAGGGCACCCACAAAGTTTACATGGGCACCCACATTAGTCGTTCGGCACCCACATTAGTCGTTCGGCACCCACAACCAGGGGCGTGGGTACAATTGTCAAGCTGGGGGACGATTTTTTTTGCAAACCTGAGGTAGCAAAAATTATGGGTAAAAGAAACGATATATCGCTGTGATCGCCACCCGTTATGTTATGTCACCAACAGAACGTATCGCCATATATCGCCACTCGTTCACCCGAATTATCACCATATATCTCCGACATATCGCCACCCGTTCTGTATGCATCAATGCCGGCGACCGTCTTGATCCAGACTTTCGTTGGTGACCACTTCCCTTTTTTCGAGCCCTGGCCGACTCTTTCTCCGCTAAACGTCAGGGGAGCAGAGCCGACATCATCAGGCACGTAGCCAAGGGGGTAGGGGTGCCCCCTGGAGGCTCAGTGGGCCCTTTTCTAAGCCCAGGGCCGACGAGACCGCGCGAAGCGCGGTATCATGTGCTATTTAAAAGTAAAAAGACCACGCGAAGGGTGGGCTTAAGATAGTTACGAGCAGTTCGAGTCCCCGTGGAGCCACCAGGGCCCTTTCTAAGAGACTAGAGGGCCGCTTGGACGTTTAAAAGAGTCCTGTGCATGTCATGTCATTTGCCCTGTGCATGTCATTTTCTGGGCCCTGAGGGGACCCGGAAAAGCCAAAAGGGCCCCTGAGCGGGTCAGAGGGCCCCCTGAACACGTTAAATGGCCCCCAGCCAGCACAGAGGGCCCCTGGGCAGGTCAGAGAGCCCCTGTGCTGGTCGGAGGGACCCCTGAGCATGTCGGTAGGGTGAAAAAGCAGCCAGTGCAGTCCCTTACCAGGTCGGAAGGGCCCATGAGCAGGCTGGAAGGCTCCCTAGCCAGACCAGAGGGCCCCTGTGAAGTTCAAAGGGCCCCTTTACAGGTTAGAGGGGCCCCTGCCCAGACCGAAAGGGCCCCTGGGTGGTTTAGAAGGCCCCGTGAACAGGCACGTAGCCAGGATTTCGTCCGGCGGCGGGGGGGTCGGCGGCGGGCGCCTCAAAAGGCGCCCTTCCCGAGCGTTAAAAGAAAGCCCCCCCAAAAAAAGGATTTGAAAACTCTCGGAATTTCGGCCACTTCATTTTTGGATTTTGGTCACATTTTTTTTTTTTTTTGATAATACAGAAATATGATAAGTTGGATTGGACGCGACCTCAGGACCTCAGAGAGGCTATGAACCAGAACTGTAGCCAGGATGTCGTCGGGGCCCTCAAAAGGGTCTGTAACATTGCACGTAAGCCAGGATTTTCACCCAAGAGGGGGGGGGACGCCCGAGAGAACCCATTCCCGAGCGTTTGAAAGTGGCCGGATTTCGTCCGTGTCGGCGCTCAAAGGGTCCTGCCAAGCACGTTGCCAGGATTCGCCCAGGAAGGGGCCCTCGAGAGGGGCTATTTATTCCCGAGCGTTGAAAGGGCCAGATAGAACGGATGGGGAAATCTTGCTCCCCTCCGTACTCATGAGGAAGCCCATTTGCATGTTCATGGGCATTGAGACCTTTCTGATCCACCCAGGTCCTTTCTGTGCTGTTTCAGACGCTCCTGACCGTGCACAGATCCTTTCAACTTCTCAGGGGCCTCTTGGTCTTGCTAAGGGTTCTTACCGTCTACCATCAGGGCCCTTTCTACTAGAAGGAACTGCGCTGGCTAGCTTATTATCGGCCCTACCAACATGCTCAGGAGGCCCCTCCACCCGCTCAGGATCCCTCAAACACTGCCCAGCCTCTGTGCTGGCTAGAGCCATCGTAGTGTTCAGGACCTCTAACCCGCTCAGGGCCTACGAACTACCCAGGGGTCCCTCCGACCAGGGCGTAGCCAGATCTGGCCCAAGGGGGGGTCCCGACCTGATGTCCGAGGCCCTGGCGGGCTCGAGAGGGGCCAATGGGATTGAAGGGCCCTTACAAACGACATTTTGTAGAGGCCGTGCTTGAGTGCACTCGAGTCTGTATGACATCAGTTAGCGCCACTGTTATAAAAAAAAAAACGATTGTAGCAACGATTCGGGGCAAGTGAACAGCCTTTGTCCAGGGGCTGATTTTGCCAGCGCCAAGCACGGAGTCCATCAGTGTGGCGGAGGCCTCCATTTTCGGATGGGTGGTCAAGAACCCAGGGCTCCGCCTCGTGACAAAGCGGACCTCCATTAAAAAACTGCACAAGTGATTTCCTCGTAATTTAGGCCACATATTTTATCAGTGAAACGCCTTCGTGGCGATGACCGACTGACGCGCTCTGGTAAAAGGTAAAACAGGTCTTGAAATATGAATCGGTACGGGAGGCCACACGAGTGCGCATTGACTGTACCCTATGAAGTGAGTAAACATTTAAATAGTTTTTATCTAGTCATGGCATACGCTTCAGGAATTCCCTGGGAGTCCCAGGGAAGCGGCATTGATACTTATTACATCTTGCATTCAGTTGAATGTTCCTAAAACCTATGCAACTAGGGTATAACCCACGGGTTTAAAACTATTTGATTGTGTTTCTCATTATAGGGGGTACAGTCGATTGCGCACGTGTGCTCCCGTGCCGGATTCAGTATCAAACCCTTGGGGCATTCTCATGCAGGTCAGACCCAACAGACAATATCGAAATAACACCCTATATCTCAGATTTCAATAATAAAACTATATCTAATGGGTTATCTGAGCCGTAGATTTAACCTGTGGCATTTTCAGCCCCGTCTGTCAAACAGTTTTTGAGTTATAGCCACAGGCATGATCCGAATTTGCTAAAACCTTTAATTTTCAGCGGGCGATATCTCCCATCTAAAATATGGGATCCATATTATTATATATATATTATCATAAAGACATCATAGAAGCATAAATGAATTGATAATATTTTCGAAATTTCCCGAAATTTTGAAATTTTCCAAACCTTGATTTTTAAGTTTTAAAATTAACGTTTGTATGTGTTGGGCCACTTACAAATTCAGATGTTTTCTCCTTGCACAGCATTAATTTAAATATATATTGCCATCAGATAAAAAAAATAGATAGGAACTTTTTCTCTAAATATTGTATTTATGTTTTTGATTGCAAAATAATTGTCACCAGCACGTATTTTGATAATAACTTTGCACGTAGTGTGTTGGGAGAGCTTAACTGGAACAAGCAGATTATATTTGCCTCATCGAGCTGCATTTGGATGATACGATTAAAATGACCCAATGCAGGTTGCTCCTTGACTTCAAGGTCACGTGACTTGAGGTACACCCGTTGCAAGCCAATGATCAGATCGACCCAAACATAACACTCCGTTTCTCATAGTTCGAGGAAAATATGTTTCGGGGTTTATCTGTGCCGTAGATTCACGCTGTTAAAAATTTCTGTCCCGTCTGTTGAATGGCTTTGAAGTTATAGCTTCAGGCATTTTTTTTGGCGTTGCGTAAACCTCGATTTTTTTTTTCAGTGTGCGAGACCTTCTAAATAATATGAGTCATATAAACCTATATATCATAACAATCATCATAAATTATATATTAATGTAACATTTTTAGAAAATTCCGAAATTTTGAAATTTTAAAACGCAATTTAAAGAAAAATAATGTTTTTTGTAACCTTGAGGTGAAGGAGGCGGCTCCAGGGACGATGGTATGCATCATTTTAATACAGGCTCAGCATGTAAATATAGTGGACTGTTCAGTTACGCCTCTAGCTCTTTTCGTGCAAAGTGTAATTATCAAATACGGTGCTGGTGACCATCATTTTCCATAATTCAAAAACATTTCAAATACAATACTATTGAGAAAAAGATCTATCTCCAATATTTTTTACCATCGAAGGCTTATATGATTGAGATACAATGACTGGCGGAGATAAACAAAACATCATGATTGTTAGTGGGCCACATTACAAAAAAAGTGTTTAGCTTAAACCCCATTCCCTGCGGGGAGATTCTGCCCCTCCCGGTAGGCTTTTTCGCCCGCCGCTTCTGACCGTTACGTCTATCCAGTCTTGAAACTTTAGTTTTCCTAAATCATGAATTGACGCATGTTCTGTATTTTTTTTGAAAAAAAATCAGCATTAGCAGAGCGGCTCCAGATCATTTTTTGGGGGAGGTCCGTTACGAAGGCCGGCGTGCGAGCGCATATCCTTCGTAGTTTGCGGATGGAAGAAGGCGTTCAGAACTAAAGTCGATGCTTTGTCATCATACATAATTGGATTATAACATAATTTTGGGGCAGCAGAGGTGAACTTTCAGGTAAATAGAATGGGAGGCGATTCTCCGGTCGCCTGAGGGGGGCCCTCTGTTCGGTCTGTTAGGGGGCCCTCGTGTCGGTTGTCTGAGGAGGGCCCTCTGTCGGATCTGCCTGAGGGCCCTCTGATCGGTCTGTCTGAGGGCCCTCTGTCGGGTCTGTCTGAGGGGGCCCTCTGTCGTCGGCTTGACGGGGGCCCCTGTCGGTTCTCGGAGAGCCTGTTTCAGATCTCATGGGGCCTCTGTCGGTTACTAGGGGGCCTGAGTCTGAAGACTATCTGAGGAAGCGCTCGGTTGATCTAAAAGGTCGTTGCAAGTCTGAAGGGATCTCGGACCTTCTCAAACAAAGACGTTTTGTCGGATCCGAAGGGTGCCCAAAATTACCCAAGGTGGGTCTTATATGACCCTAGGGGAAACCCCCTTGGCTACGCCTCTGCCTCTGCCTTGCCGAACGTTGCCAGGGCCCCTGCGTTGGCTAGGGGTCCCATTAAACGGTTCAGGGGCTTTTTGACCCGCTCAGGGGCCCTTCGACCTTCCCAATGGGCCCCTCGACTTCCGGAGGGGTCCCATTACGACCGTACACAGGGGGCCCATACGACTTACTCAGGGGTCTCCTCTACATTCCCAGGGCCCTGTGCTGGCTAGGGCCCATTCGACGATGGTGCAGGGGCCCTCTTGACCCCCTCAGGGACTCTCTATCTCCCCAGGGGTCCCTCCACCCGCCAGGGGCCCTTCATCTTCCCAGACGGGCCCTTCTGCGCTGGCTAGGGTCCCATTTCATGTGTTCAGGGGCCCTATTTAACTGCTCAGGTCCCTTTGGACTTGTCCCAGAGCCCTCAGGCCTTCCCAGGGGCCCTCTGTGCTGGTTAGGGGCCATTCGACGTGTTCGGGGGCCCTTTTGGCCGCTCAGGGGCCCTTTTGGCTTGTCCAGGGCCCCTCTGAAACATTGCATCAGGTCTCTTGGTGAACGTCAATGTCCCTTTGTCTTTCAGAGAGGGCCCTGGTGGCCTACAAGAAAACTTCTGAAGTGCTTCTTAACTCTTCAAAGAACACGCTTTCGCGTGAACTTTAGAAAGACAATGATACCGCGCTTCGCGCGGGTCTCTTCGGCCTTTTCGGCGCGGCTGCGCCGCAGGAAATTAAGTCTAAAAAGAGATGGCAAAGGACAGACGCATGCCCATTCACTTCATATCTTGATGTCTATGCTTTTCCAATTTATCAACAATAACATACCATATTCTATAATCAGTTATATATCAACACGCGAGCTACTGGATGCTTCTATGCAGGGATTGCCTTTGTTCCATGAACAGCAAGTGACGAGCACAGAGCGAAGCTAAAGGTTAATAGAAAAGAAAAGCTTTCTTTTCTATTAAAGGGACACTGCCTCTTCCGGATGATATCGCAAAAACAGGCTTAAACAAGACCTAAGGACCACTTATGGATTTTTAATTGCCATAAACTCTATATCCAAAAAGCGCAAATAACAAAAACAATCCAATTAAATTTCCATGTATTTTAAAGAATCTCAAAACATGTTTACAGATTTATACACACCACTACGTATGCAAGCGGATTTGTCAGATTAAACTGTAATCACAGAAACGGATAATCAACTTGAACTGAACCAACGATCAGCTGACGCTATTGCAATTGGATGAGACGCCCGATGCCGCTTATACATTGTGGTTCCTGTTAACTGAATCCTCCGCTTCTGAGCCGCATTAGTCTTGCCATGGAAAACGTGAACAGACCTTTCCATCTGGTATCTCCGGAATCAGAGGACGAATCACTAAGAAAAACCTCGTCGGGCCAAAACTGTCATCAATGCATGAGAATCAAAATCCCTTCGTAAAGTTAAAAAAACTTTCTTTGCATTACTTTCCTTCTATTACATAAACTTGCTTCCATGCCTATCATTTAAGTAAGTAGTGGTGCGGACCGACAAACTCATTGGATGGAAGACAAAGGAAACTTTAGTTTGTGAACGCGATATTGGCGCGACTTGGGCACGAATTTCAAAAAAACAGACTCATGGTGCTTCATCAAATCGCTTGTTCTTTAAATATTAAATTTTACTTTTGAGTGGACTAGTGCCCCTCTTAACCTTCGCCTCGCTGTACTGGCAAGATCACTGCATAGTCGCTTGGTCTGGGGGAGGGGGGTACGCGACCCCCTATTAGCGTTCCTGCCCCTAATTGAGCTAGGTATTTGATTAAAAACGAGCCGTTATTGCTTCTGACGAGAGAAAAGCCATTGATCTAATTTCAAGGTCTGAGTCAACAGCGTGCCTCTAAGTACATGTCATCGACCCAAATGTAAATTCTCACAATCGTAAATGTTATATAAATGGAATACTGATCGACCGAAAGTGGTGAATGAAACATCTTAACAATACTTAAAGTACATGCCAAATTGCAGAATCAGCGTCACCAAAATGTCCTAAAATCCAAAATTCACAAAAAACTATCATGCCTAGGTCATTCGAGGTCAGTTGACCTCAGTTTGACCTTATGGAAGCTATAACCGCAGTGACAACTAGATTAATAAAAATGGATCACAGATTTTTGAAAATCAGCGTCACAATTGTTCCATAAACGGCCAGAGCCCCAAAAGTCTCATGAGAGTCATCGGAGGTCAGAATGATCTGGTTTGACCTTAAAAAATGATCGACAATGTCACAGTCTCGTATAATTAAACTCGTCACCTAGGAAAACCTGTGCATTCAATGCTTAGCCCTTAAGTGGGACAAAACTGTAAAAAAATGAAAAAAAAAGTGCATAATGGCTCCTGAACAACAAACACTTGGCAGAATGCACACAAGGATCGAATACGGGACGTCCAGTTTGACCAAACACGACTTTGAGAAACAGGAAAAAATCATGGGCCATGGGGTAGAAGTTCGAAAGTCTTAAGAGATGTGTCAAATTTTTCAAAAGTAGGGTACTGAAAGCTTCATCGCGATCGGTTGATAACTACGCAAGTTATTCCGAAAAAAACGAAAGTGGTATCAACCCCTTTACACTGGCTAAGGTTAATAGTTTAATGCTATTTCATAGTAATAAAACAGGTAGGAAACGCTTAGTCTAACTCTTTGGCCTTTCAGCCTGTTTGTTGCAATCACATTGTCGAGCTTTCCAGTGATCAACGCGTTCCAACACTATGAGAACTATATCATGCCAAGTACATTTGTCTTGTTTTGCTAGTATCTTTTGTTGTTGTCAGTTATGCTGTTGATAAAGCTTATGAACAAACGACATTCACAAACGCACCAGCTACTTTGGCTTGTGTTGTTCTTCTTGGATCACGTTTGGTGTCAAATGCACCAGGTACTTTAGCTTGCGTTGTTTTTCTTGGATCACGTTTGGTGTCAATGCACCAGCTACTTTGGCTTGTGTTGGTCTTCTTCGGGATCACATTTGGTGTCGATGCAGTCACAGACATGGTGAGAGTAAGAGAGCAGTCGATCGCCCTATGGCGGACTCGCCGTCACTCCGTGGGCGATCCGTGGTCAATACGTGGTCGATCCCCGGTCGATCCAGGCTCAGGCTGGAATGACTGGTCTATTTGGACGTTATGGAAAGTCCTGCTGCGTCTTCTACTTAGGTCTGTGTCATACTTTTTAACCCTCACCCTACGGGGGGGGGGGAGTGATAGGCCCCCATATTTTTTATTGAATAACTTTGTACACATGCTGCACATCTTTTTGACATTGCCAGTATCTGAGTTTACAACAATTATACATATCCTGTTCAAATTTGCTTGAAATTAGTCGAGTAGTTTCGGAGATAATGACGTTTTGATGACGTCATGTTCGTAAAAACTATACGTGTTCGAAAAGTCATAGAAAATAGAGTTTTGCAAAAAATTGCAAATGGAAAACAACAAAGACGTATAATTAAATTTTATTTGATATGGCAATTTCGGAAAATTAATTTTGTTGGTTGTTGACCCCCAAAAAGGGAAAAGAGGAAAATCCCACAAATCAAAGTTTTTAAGATAAAAAAATATATATGTGAGAAAACTGATTGTGTCAAATTTCAATAAACAAATTTCAAAGCAATATCTCAATTTTTGGCTGAGTGATGGCTTCCTAAGTAACATTCACAAGTGACATTGATAAAACTTATGACGTCATTTTTTAATTCACTTTTTTGGACTTTTGTTGATCAGATAAGAACAAATAAATACCTTTTCTGTCTTCAGGAGCCACAACTGGTCTAGAAACATGCCTTTTTATTTGCATTTACATTTGCTAGTTTTGAGGTTTTCTGATCACTATTCCGGACGTGATCGAGTCGAGGTTGCTAATGCTATTCGCCCATAGCAAAAATAATATATGATGACGTTTCCCGTGACTTAAAAGGTCATTAACTAACCCAGACCTAAAAATCGATATATGATCAGATAGGTAATTCAGAGTCCAACTACTTGACGCTAACCAAAACATTTTATTTTCGTAACTCTAATAATTACGTCGGTCTGAGCAAAATCGTTATTTTTGGACGTGGTCGATTTTATGTCTTTCACTTGACCTGGAAGGTCACCGTTGACCTGATACCAAATAATGACACAGGTACCATCAGATTCCTCAAATGACAGGAAACATGCTGTTGTTTCCGCGTTGCTCTATGTTGCTTGGTTTTAAAGTTAGCAGGGGGATGCTGTCCAGGCCCGTAGGGCAAAGTGAAAACGCTCGTTCGCGAGGGTCTGATACAAATTTGAACAAGATCATGGCATAAGAATAGTCATTTTCGCGTAAAAAAACGTGATATCTTAATCGTGCGCCAACGTAGAGTGGAATCGAGGCCACTGGGATGCTTCTACGAATCATCATGTGATGGCTAAATAAGCCAAAAATATTAAATAATAATTGTATTATTCAATGTAAACGGGACTTTCCTAAACAATTTGGCAAATTGTCACGGGTTTTCCGCACCAAAGAAGCTGGTATCTAGATTCTAAGATTATTTTTAAACAGGGATTTTCCCCAATCATATAACAATACAAAAGGTTTGGTGAGATAGAAATGCCCATTGCAATACTGCTATACCCGCTCCTTACCCGAGGTCGGATGGAATAGCAACACCATTTGCAGTATTGCTAATTGCTGTATACCGGCTCCTCACGCCAGGTCGTTTGGATTAGCGGCACCCATTGCAGCATTGCTATTCAGACTACCTATCCTAAGCACACACCACCTCAGCCGGGAAAGGCGATCTCGATGGCTACCGTACGATGTCCCGACTCTACTTTGTCTCCACTAGCGGTCTCGTAAGGGCTGCCAGAGTGGTCTCGTCAGGGCAGCCACGGTGGTCTCGTCAGAGCTTCTAGTGTGGTCTCGTCAGAGCTTCCAGTGTGGTCTCGTCAGGGCAGCCAGGGTGGTCTCGTCAGAGCTTCCAGTGTGGTCTCGTCAGAGCTTCCAGTGTGGTCTCGTCAGCGCAGCAGCGCCAGTGTTCCGTTTCCGCAATGACGGCTACTCGCCTCCAAATGCAAATGATGGTGACGCATACTTATGTGAATGAGTTAATTAGGTTACAATTGTTTTGTATTTCATATGACTTACAAACATAACGAATATTTCGTTCTTCCATAGATCGTTTTTCTGAAGTAAAAAAGTATTAACGTATTTTATAGTAGCCGTTTTAACGAAGGATTATTGCGCTGGAATGGTTTTGAAACATGTTTTAATGGATTTGGTTTACAAGCCTTTGTACACCTATTATACGTTCCAAGAAATACATTCCAGACTAAGGCGATATTATCACTATTCAATAGTTCTAGAAACATGTATTGAGCTCATAGCAATTTTAAGCTACAAAATTCGCCGTTTTTAAAGAACATATACGTCTAGTCCATTCGTTCAGCTTAGCACACTGTCATACTAGTTACTGAATCTGGCAGCGTCATGAATCACAGATCGGTCTGCACATGTACAGTGATGTACCAGAATCGATTCGCCGCCGCTTCCGACCCGCGTGCCGCACGCACATGGACAAAGCCGAGCCGCATAGCCCGGCCGCTGGATTGGACAGGATTGGGCGAGTCCATTACGTTCAACAGCGTCACACACCACATACTGTTTTTGAAACATTCTGAATAGTTCTGAAAATTTTAGTCGTTGGAGGTCTGCCATCACAACTGATATATCCTTAAGCTAATTATCACCAAACCGCAATTTTGTCAACATATCTTACCAACATGTTACCAAATTATGAGGGACATTTCAAGCAAAAATCGCATGTAAAAGTTGTGTAGTTATTGAATGGATCATTACAACTTTTCGAAGCATCTTATGATGTTAAAAAAAATCGCACAATAATCCTTCGTGAAAACAGCTAGTGTATAGTTGACCGTATATCTAACCAGTAAAGCGCCGTAGTTGGCGATGAACGAGCGAGCGCGAAGGAAATGTATGGTGATTTTCAACTCAATTGGCCAGGAGTTTCTGAGATACAAAAAAGGTGCGCACGTGCGCACGTGCAGAGGCACCCATCCCTGACATGTGGAAAAGTGGTGGCTAAGAGGTCCCTAACCACAAACCAAATTTGAACGCAATGGGCTCAGCCGTTCCTGATAAATATAATAGGGGTGTGCACGTGCGCACGTGCAGACTGCAGAGCCACCCCACCTCTGACTTGTGGAAAGGCGGCGGTCTTCTTTTTTCGCTCTTCCGTGTTTTTTCTCCGAAAAAATATCTGACATGGTTAAGCTCAGTTTCTTTTACATAATATCAAGTACCTATGTCCTATAATGTCATCCATCCTCGCCCACATTAAACTATGTTCATATCTTCATAGAGGAACAAGCTGTAAGATTGAATCTGGCGATGTTGACGTATGGCTTGCCTCACTTAGGGTCCTTCCTCAAAAAGCTTCTTTCGGATATTTAAGCATTTGTCAGGATGGCGGTGTTTTTTCGGCGCTCGGTTTGTGCCACCGCTGGCCAAGATGACAGCGGTTTGGCACGGCCCAGATATCGTCGATGGCTGGACCTGCTGTGCTACCTACTGGCACGCGTCAGGTGCTGCCCTGAACTTTTGGAGACGATCTGATGAGGGGATGTGTTCGAAAATATAGTTATTTTCGAGAGCTCTGGAGCCCATAACTTCAGGAAGTCAAAGAAACACATGTTTGGTACTCCAAATAGGTGACGAATCCTACCTATCTCTGAGTATAAAAGTCGGCAACACAAGTTAGGACGAGCTCAGAAAAGCCGAGTCGATTAGCCCAGATAATTGAATGTCGCTAATAACCTTACAAAGAGGAAGCTAATCCCAGTCCAGTGATCTCGATGGTCAGTCCAAGTCGTTATCAACACCTGGATCCTGATGGCCAACAATTTATAGTTCCAATCCTGAGAACATGGGAACTATTGAGGGACATTCGCTTGAAATCACTGTAGAATGAAAATAAGACCGATGATATCAGATGTTGTTCGATCATTCAATGTTCACTTCTGCCTTGTATTGTTTATCCCAGCTCACGAATATTTTTAATTTCTAAATAAAATCTCTTGATGTATCGCGCAATGTATGCAATGCAATCTAGTATATTTACAGGCCCAATATAAACCCAGACAGTTTCAAAACTACCTGAAAAACCAATGCAGTTGCAAACTGCACTGAAAATCCAGGACAGTTTCGAAAACGCCGCATACCAAACTGCCTAGGCAGTTCGAAACTTCCTACGATGCACGACTTCAGCCTCGGCGCGGTCACGTGACAGCCAGCTTTGGTGCTGCCGGGACAGGTGGTATCTTCAAATGGGTAGGATCAGGGGCGGATCCAGCCACTCGGTTGGGGGGGACTTTTTTTAGCAAAAAGGTACCCCATTTTTTCTCCGCGTGAGTGGGCATTCTCACCTTATGGCATTTCAGATATACAAAAATGTGAAACAAATTTGTTTAGTAAAAAAAAAAAATTTTTGGGGAATAAAACGTAAAAAAAAATCGGGGAAAAATCACATTAAAACAACAGACACCACTTTCGTGCATATACACACGTAATAAAAGTCACGTTTATTTCATACTAACTCGCAGGGGCGTCACCGATAATTCTTAAGGGGGTCGGATAACCGCTGAAATGACGAAAAAATGTATATCCGTTTTGTTTGCGTGTATTAAAGCCTTTGCAGCATTTTTAATGTGGATTTCATGTTATAATACGAATTTGGTTAGTTAGTATTTTAAGGGCCAATGTTCGCGTTCATATCGTTTGCGTCGCCTTTTTCGGAACTCGGCAAGCTAGCTAGACTTACTGTAGCCAGCATGAAAAAATGCCCTCCCTTACGTGGTGGTGGTGTGGTGGTGGGGTGGGGGGGGGGCTAACATGCCTACCTTGATGTTTTCTGAATCACTTTTAGCTCATGTGGACTCTGCTGGACATTTATGTTAGCTGAGTGACAACAATTATACATATGCTGGCAAGTATTTCACTGAATTGTTCAGTCATTTGGGATATTGACGCTTTAGTCGACGATTATAGTTGGTGGAAAGACGGTAAATATTGTAAAAAGGAGAAAATAGAGTTTTGCAGCAAATTGCTAACATAAAGCGACAAAGATCGAAAGATCGAAAGTGACATTTTAATAAGGAAACGCCAAATCGGATTTCCGAAGATTTGTGTTTCTTACCCCTAAAAACTAAAACTAAAATGAAAAATCACTAAAAAACGACATTTTCAAAGAAGATTTTGAAAAACCAAAAGTTAAGTGAGAGAACTAAATTTGCGCCAAGGGGAGACTGCCAGACACTTATTTAATTCATTTTTCCAATTTCCATCATTAAACAATTGCGTATTTTGTGTCATGCCGCGAAGCGGCGCGAAATTTTCGATTTTCTTCTGTGGATGGCTGTATTTTGACTGTTACAAAACCAATTTTTACAGTGTATGTCTGATCGTTTGGGGGGGGGAAACATAGTCTCAGGACCTTTGGGGGGGGGGCATGGCCCCTTTGGCCCCCTGGATCCGCCCTTGCGATGGATTGATATTGCAAGTTGCGCTCCTGTAAGACGAACTAGTCGATCTGAGCAATGCACGCATGACCTAACGGGTGTCTACGCGGATGCCTCAAATAGTAACAATATCAACTTGTGTTTGTGGATGAGACATAAGGTAGACAGCGAGTAGATAAATGCAATTTTCACACAATCTGGGTGACATTTCAACGACGTGCAATACCAAAAAACGGGGTCGCTAGTGTGCATAATGAACGGGATTGGAACAAGACGGGAACGGAACGGGACGGGAACGAGTCGAGAACGGGACGGAAACGGGGTGAGAATGTGATAGACAGACATGTGCCAAGATCCCCAAAATATCCCAGGATTCAGGATCCCTATATGATCCTAGATCTGGGTCTTGTTGGATCCTGGATCCTGCAGGATCATCTTGTCGTGGGATCCTGTGGTTCTTGGATCCTGGTAAGTTATTTTTCGTGGGATTCTATGGAAGTGAGATCATGCAAAATTATAATAAAAAACGTGTAATCCTGTGGATCCTGGACAATGGAAAATAGTTGTGTCGGGGATCTTGTGGATCTTGTTAAGCATATTCCACTTTTTGTGCTGCTAAAATATACGAATGCAAGCATGTCATACAAATGTCAATGGTGTTATATTTGCATGCGGTGGTCAGTCATGTTCCAAGATCCAAAAAAGTCCGGGATCCAAGATCCCTAGGATCCAAGATCTGAGATCTTGTTGGATCCTGGATCCTGCAGGATAATTTTTCGTGGGATCCTGTGGATCTTGGATCCTGGAAATTATTTTTCGTGGAATACTATGAATCTTGAATTCTTGAGAAGAAAAATATCGTGGGATCCTGTGGATCCTGTACAATTAGTTTGTTGTGGAATCTTGTGGATTTTTAATCCTATTTTTTTGCCTTGGCACATGTCTGGTGATAGAAGCGGTAACGGGAACGGGAACGGGAGCGGAACGGAACGGAACGGAACGGAACGGACGGAACGGAAACGGAAACGGAAACGGAAAACGGAAAACGGAACGGAAACGAAAACGGAAACGGAACGGGAACGGAACGGAACGGAACGGGAACGGAACGGAACGGAACGACGGACGGAAACGAGAGAACGGGAAAGGAACGGGTAACGGAAACGGGAACGGAACGGGAACGGAACGGAACGGAACGGGAACGGAACGGGAACGGAACGGGAACGGAACGGGAACGGAACGGAACGGGAACGGAACGAGAGCGGAACGGGAACGGGAACGGGAACGGGAACGGGAACGGGAACGGGAACGGAAACGGAACCGTGCGCAAGTTGTATGATCCTGATCATTTGGGTTTGTTTTCCCAGTTGCTACGTACTTAACATTCCAACATTTTAGTTTTGGTAGAATTATTATTGTCATATAGGTATTCTAGCATCCACAGATTCCGACATTTTAACGTCACCATTCCTTCATTGGATCCGCCTGTCTTCTTGGCATGCATTGGGACGGCAAAACTATCACAGTAATGAATGCATGGTGTTGTTATTTGCCAAGATATAGATCACATGTGTTTGAATGACCAAGCAATACAATAATAGCAATACATCGTCCATAATTTGCAAATCTGGGAAATATTAAGCGTAACTCACACCGAATACAACAAAAGATCGGCACACTGGGCAGTGGGCATCCAATGCGCTAATAATACATTGCAATCGATACCTTTTAGTATTAACTGTATTCCCTGCGGGTGGCTAGAATTATGTTAACCTGCGGGGAGGAGGGGGGGGGCAGATTCTGCCCTTCCCCCAAAGAGATCTCGAGAACCGCTTGGTTGATTTCGATGGGACGAAAACCATTCGATTCGTCATAATAATATCTTTCCTTTTTTACCCTGATGTTTTCCCTTCAAAATAGGGGTAAAAAGGCAAAGGATATTATCATGTATGTATATGAGGGGCCAGGGGGCAAACAATGCCAACATTTTTTTTTAAAGACTATTGCAGTCATGTGGCTCGACCGATTTCCAGACAACAATTGCTTTTTTAGCTTAACATGTGTCTTTCATGTATCAAAAGACAAGCACACAAGTTCAAAATCATATAGGCGTATGCAGGGGATGTAAAATGGTGAATTATCTACATATAACAAATATGTGCTGTTCGTCATTGTTTGGGACGGTATAGGAACGTCATGTGAGAACATTATTTGCTGCAATTTGTTAAATGTCATATATTGCCCATAGGCGGATCCAGGTAAACAATGTGGATCATGGATCATGGATGGCACCATGCGCGTAACGCTTTTATTAACCATTTTCACGATGGATTATTTTGCGCGAAATGTTTAAAACATTAACAAATGTTTAAAATGTTTTAGTAGCAGGCCGTTTTCACGATGGACTAATTGTGCAAAAAATGTTTATAAACCCTCGCCCTACTGTCCGAAGGGCGAGGGTTAAAACATTGTTTTGCTAATTAGTCATCGTGAAAAACGGCTACTAATAAAACATTTAAAAAACATTTTAAAACATTTTGCACAAAATAATCCCTCGTGAAAACGGCTATAATCTCGTCTCGCTTTGCTAATTTGAAGGTTGACCTAATTTGAGGGAGGTTATCGCTTCCGATTTTGTTTTTGTACGAGTGCGCCTCTGCCCCAAAAATACAAACAATAATCCCACTATTTATTATCAATATTATAGTGAAAATGTTTCTGACGCATATATTGCATCGCAAACTATGCAGAAAGTACGCGCCACACAACCGAATTCATAACACCTTTAAAACAGTAGCCTATAAAACAGTAGCCTGGCAGCACGTGTGCAGTGGAGATTTGGTTAAAGTTTTGACACAACACGCGTAAATTAATTATAGGAAAAGTCAGCAAATTTCAAGAAACTCCAGTAGGTTAGAAGCAGCAAGCGACAAACACCGGGGGGGGGGGGGACAGAATCTGCCCCGCAGGGAAAAGGGTTAAAGGGAAACTTTTCAAATTAATATTTTTCAGCTGCCGGTCGCATGAAACTTCAACTATTATACTGTTATCTGCAGCGTCTTACCTCATTAGGTCCTGTCCCACCTCTCAAAAGTTCTCAAATGTATGCTGCATAGTGTGTTTAATATTAAGTATTGCTGCCGAACACGATTATGACATTTTGTTTTTCACAACAGTGCTCAATTTAATAAAAAGTTAAGTTTTAATATTAGGGCTGATGACGTCATATGAAGGAATTTCGGGTATAGAGAAAATCTCTACGCTGCCATATGTACGGCTATTGTATGGCCAAATGTAAAACAAGTCGACTATCATCAACATTTAGTAAATAGTGACGACGTCATCGGCTCAGAGTCCCCATTCAAATAGACTGGGGACTGGGAATGTTACAGATGTCAAAACCAAACTCAAATTTCTTTGTAATTCGACCTCGGTGGTTATTTTAACTTATACTATACATAATTTGAATGCCTAGCACGGAAAATGGCTATCTCAACTTAAATCTAATGTTAAGGTGGGACAGTCCCTTTAACTATAATGATGTAGGTATCTGACCAGTATTGTATTGTATTGTGTTGCTTAAAAACAACCACAGGCCAAGAGCCCAGTTATGGCTGCAGTCACACTAAAATAAACTAAGCTAAGCTCGAATATTAACATTTTCAAATTACGCGATTTAATACGCAGCACAAGCCCGCATGGTACAAAAAACGCAACACATACAGTGGTAGTAATGACCAGTACAAACAGCAGCTTAAAGAAGCCATTAAAAGCATAAAGTAGCCTTTAAAAGCGCTGATAAAAGTACAAATAAAATGAAATGAAGCGCTGGTGGAGGCAAAAGACCAAACAATAGGCCTGTTTACATAGCATAAATAACTTTCCACTATTTTTTCCACTATTTTTCCACTAACTTCCATAGGCTTGTTTTAGTAGACGTCACCGCATACACCCGACCTGTAGGCCTGTTTACATAGCATAAAAACTTTCCAACTATTTATTTTTCCAACCCATTTTTCCAACTAACTTCCAGAGGCTTGTTTTAGTAAGAACGTCACCGCTCACCAGATGTGGATTGGTTTCAATTTCGTCAGAATGGTGTAAGAGTGATATTGGCTATGTTTATTTGAAATACGTGCTTTATAATTACTGTTAGCAGCCCAAAACAACCAGAGTGGAGTATTTTTCTTCCGGCATTTTGACCTTCATTTGGTAAGCTTAACAGTATTTTGCGAATAGCGATATGCTACCATATGCGCAACGACTATACTTTTTTTTCCGTAAGTAGTTGCTGCTTTTTCGCGAACAGAAGCTAGAGCTGCGAATCTCCGGAAATGTATTGATACCGGTACCGTACAATACTACCACCAAAAACACAATTTTCCACCAATATACCGGCGCTTGTCATTAGTATCTTTGTCGCACATATGTTCGCATGCTGCATAGTACATGCCGCAGGCATCTAAGAAGTACGTGCTGTGCCGTAGTCTATAGATCAACCGCTGTGTCGTGCGCCGGCCCGTAGGCCATAAATCAGGCAGCTTGAAACATTGGAGGAGCTTATTTTCGTCAAGTTAGCGGGCACTTAATTTCGCGACCAGCAACTTAACGTGGATTTCTGTTATTATCCACGGAAACAACGCCAACAATGACAATACGTAATGCTGCAACAAACCATTCGATCAATGTGGATACATAACAGCAGACGGTAACATGAGGTTACTGGCGCCGTAATCGTGATCAATGTGACGGTGAAGAAACCTTCATTTTCAACTATTAGTGGAAAATTGTACACGTTTTTTTAAATTGCTATGTAAACGCGGCTAGTCCTGCGAATAGAGATATGCTACCAATATGCGCCACCAGGATATACTTTATTTTTCCGTTACCTATGTTCTGCTTTTCGCGAATAAGAATAGAGCTGGCGAAATCTTCCGGAATGTATGATTACCGGTAACCGTACAATCTACCACAAAAAACACAAATTTTCCACCAATATATCCGGCGCTTGTCATTAGATTTTGTCGTCACATATGTTCGCATGCTGCATAGTACATGCCCAGGCATCTAAGAAGTAGTGTGGTGCCGTAATATCACCGCTGTGTCGTGCGCGCTGGGCCCGTAGGCCATAAATCAGGCAGCTTGAAACATGGGAGGAGCTTATTTCCTCAAGTTAGCGGCACTTAATTTCGCGACCAGCAACTTAACGTTAATTTCTGTATTATACCACGGAAACAACGCCAACAATGGCAATACGTAAGCTGCAACAACATTCGATTATGTGATACATACACAAGCAGACGGTAAACTGACTTACTGGGGCCGTAATCGTGAATCATGTGAACGGTGAAAGAAACCTTCATTTTCCACTAATTAGTGGAAAATTGGTACACGTTTTTGTAAATTGCTAATTAAACGCGGCTAATAAGCAAATATAAATTAAACCATATCACAGCATGTAGACGTGACTCGCATCAGCAGCCCCTAGCCTTAGTAAGTGCCCTGATCGTCAGCAAATTTTAAGATTTCTGAACGAAGAGAGCTCGACGGAAGAAATATATCAGTCCGAGGGCTGCTACTTGTGAGGGAGTTTAACAGTTGTGGTAGACGAACCAGGAGGCCCCTCTTCACGCAGTCCACTCTCCCACATCCACGAGGTACGTGGCAGAGCTCAGGGCGTCGCGTGCGTCGGCCTGGTGCCGATAACGGGAACATTCCCACAAATTCGACGCAGTCCAGGCGGTCACCAAACACTGAACGCATAAACATAAGATCCGTCTGTACAAAACGCGACCTGACAGCCGCGCAGCCAAATCGTGATTTGTAGTCGAGTGGCGGGCACGTTGCTTGAGTTTTTTTTATCCCAGCCACATCAAGAATCGGTGCTGTAGGCACTCGAGTCTGCGTAGGTGGGTGACTGCAGCACCAGACCAGGTTAAGCTACCGTATTCCATTATCGACCTCACGTGCGCCTTGAAAGCGACAAGGGCTGCGACATGGTCAAATCGCTTTCCGTATGCGCGTACGGACACATGCATGCTCCTCATGAGCAGCCCCAGCATTCGGTTAGCCTTAGAGACAGTGGCATCTACGTGGTCTGTTAAAGGGATAGTGCCACCTTGGGAGGATTTATAAAAAGTAGCTTAAATGAATGCTGGGAATTAATTA
>VOPJ01003834.1:0-45707 GCA_014673585.1 Semibalanus balanoides
CTGAGTCATTTACAAGTCTGATGTACTGGCAACCGATTCACGATTGAACCGATGTTAACTGTGTTGCTGTTAAGGGCGATATAACATACGTGTTGCTGGAGAACATTTTTCCAGCTTTCGATTTGGTCGGAGAACAATAGTCGATTTTTACCACCCCTGACAATATCGTGTGTTTTTTTTTTGCACAGATACAGTTTAAAACATATACAACACGACAATTATTTTCAAACTATTTCAGTAACGCGCGTACATAAACCTACAATTAAGACACACACTCACAATCGCGTAAGTGAATCACAAAACCAAACCATCACCGTGCGTTAACTAGGCGCTTATGTGCATATAGATAATATGCCCATAAACGCCATCTCACACAACAATGATGCCTCGATCCCACGATCCACTTGCGCAAAATTTTGACCCGTCCTTGGGCCTAGAGGAGCACCTTCATATAGCGTTAGGGACCCTATTGCGTTCACTTGCCGATTAGTCGTTGGGTCCCTGTCTCTTGATGTTGTATGGCCTCTAAATTATGCAACTAACGAAAACGAAACGTTTACGTAACGAAAAATGCGAGCTTCAGCTACAGCGACGTAGCTTTAACGCAAGCCTACGACTTATGTAACGTAACGTAAATGCGAGCTTACAAGCTACAGTCGATATAGCTTTTGTTTAAGTCTGACATGTGTAACGTACCGTAAATGCGAGCTTACAACCTACAGTCGATATAGCTTTTGTATGAGTCTGACTTGTGCAACGTAACGTAAATGCGAGTTTTCAAGCAACAGTCGATATAGCTTTAACGTAAGTTAACGATTGTCAGACATATGGCAAACAGAACACCAGTTCCTACCCCGAGACGGAGCTGCAGGACTCGTCAGCCGCCTCAGCGCTACAAGGAATACGTCAACGAGCTGCCGTTAGCTCAGGATGTGCCCCAGACCGTCGCAAGCGCACACGAAGACGGCAGTGAGATTTCGGCAATAACAAATGTTTTTCGACAGCTTCTCGCCGCTCGGTTCTTTCCGCCAGGGCTGCAGCGCTTCGAGTGGAACACCTGCGAAAGGAACATGAACTACAGCGACGCCGTGAAGAAGCCAGTCGCGCTTTGGAGCTTCACAGAGCATGCAACGAACTGGAGATAGCAACGCTCGAAGAAGAAGAACTAACCGCAGGGGTTCAGCTGCAAGAATGGCGGCGAACCGCCAGTCCAATGTTAACGCAAGCCGAACATGCGTCGCCTCATGCAGCGCAACATCCAACCTCGCAGATGTCGCATCAGCCTCGCCACATCGAGCACGATATCGAACGCGTGCAGCCACAAGAAGTCGCCTTTGAAGCCGCAACTCCTCACACTGCTATCGCGGAGCAGCCAGCCAAAACCACCTCCGTCTTGACCGCGCCTAGCACGTGACGATCAACCAGTCCCCGAAAATGATATTCTTACCTTCGACGGCCGTGCCGAAAGATATCCATTTTTCGAAATGCAGGTCAGGGAAGTCCGAGAAAGTGGTCGCTTCACAGATCTCCAAGTCACTCAGCATTTGCGCGAGAGACTCCGAGGGGATGCATTCGAAGCCGTGCATGGCACCCTTCTCTCAGGAGGTTCACTGGACCGCATTCTGCACATGCTGGAGAGCCGCTTTGGAAACCAATTCGTGATAACGAAGGCTGTAACGGACAAGCTGCTAAATCGGACGAACGTGCGGAGTTGTGATGTCCAAGATTTAGGCCAATACTGCGCCGATATTTTCAACGCGCTATCGATCTTGGAGGCAGTCGGGTATCAGTCCGAGCTGGACAACTACAGGACTCTGTCCAGCCTGGTAGAAGAGCTTCCTCCAGAGAGCCATCTGGGGTGGGGCAGCTTCGCCCGAACCCAGGTAGAGGCGGGACAGCCGCTCACCTGCCAGCTGCTCTAAGATTACATGAACAGTCATTTAAAAGACCGGCAGTTTGGAGTGCCGAATACTCGTGGACTCGAAAAATCGGCTCGCCAACGAAACTACGCCATAACAGATGTGGCCAGCAGAAGCGAGCACAGAAAGCAAGAGCAAACATCGAACAAGACGACCGACTGTAAGCTCTTTTGCTTCTACTGCGACGAACCACATTGGATCGCCCGATGCAGCTCGTTTCGAGGGCTGACTATCGAAGAAAGGTGGAATTGGGTGAAAGAAAACCGAAGTTGTGCGAGATGTTTAAGCACGCGACACCAAGCCACCGCATGTCACCGGACGAAGCCGTGCGGGAGTGATGGATGTCAGGAGGATCACCACCATCTGCATCATCGACGAGCCACCAGCAAAACCAACATCGTGGGAGCAATATCAAATCGTCACAAGTACGCGATGATGATGTCCTATGACCTATGAATACCTATGAATAGCCCTTTAAGAGTGGAAAGGTCTATTGAAGTGAAATAAATAAATAAATAAATAATAATAATAAATGATGAAGACAGTTGTAATCGACATAACTGGTCCCAGCAAGACGAAGCGCTGTGTCGCGTATCTTGATGAAGGCAGCTCGGTGATGAAGGCAGCTCGGCCACTTTGATGTCGCAGACTCTGGCGGAAGAGATAGGATGCCGAGGTCGACCTTCATAATCTACGAATGAAGACGAATGTCAGGCATATCGGAGCAAAGAATCGACGCTAGTTGAACATCACGATCGGAAACGTGACAACTGGCAAGACCTATCAGCTGGCTGACGTGGTCGCCATCCCTGCTCTGGCTCTGGACAAGAAACCCTGTACCGATGAAGACGCTGCGACAGCAAGTATCATCAGGTGAATGAGCTGAACATGCCGCATCTGGAAGAAGACACCAGAGATATTGATAGGACTCGATAACGCCGAGCTAATCTCCACGCGTCAGATCTTCGACGACGACCAAGAACGTCCCTCTACTGCAGAGAACGGAGCTGGGCTGGACCATGACCGGCCGAGTCGTGGTGACGAACCGAGACAGAGCACCAGCCCAGTGCAGTTCATCGGCTCGGCATATACGGACCCAGCTGTGAACTGGGTGATCTGATCCGATCCACGGGTAGCGCCACTACTTCGCAGGAATCGTTCGGCTGTAAATTTCAGCGAGACACTGCTTACAGCCCTGAAGATCGTGCAGCTAAAGAGCTACGATTACACGAATCACCGTCCGCATTCTGCTGAAGAAGCTGTGGACGCAAGACCTCGGATGGGACGGTCCGGTCCCTGATGAGTGGCAGAGAGAGTATAGAGAGTGGACTCCGGAACTCGGGCAGATCGACAAGGCCCGCGCTCCAAGATACGCGTTCGATCACGAGGCCGGCATCAGAGACGTCGAAGTGCATGCCTTGTGCGACGCCAGCCAGAAGGCATTTTGCACATTAACCTGCTAACGGTGGAGACAGGCCCAGCAGCTTGCCGATCATTTTTGGCAGCGATGGGTGCGGGAGTACCCTTCCACTCTACTCTGGCAAAACGAACCAAGTGGAGAGAGGAGGTCAGAAACGTGAAAGAAGGAGATATCGTCATCAAGTCGAAGTCGGAGACGAAGCCACGAAGACCAGTGAAATGGCAAGAACAGTGGAGATGTCGATATTCTGCTGTATCATTCGTTGCTGTGTATGAGTGAATCGTTGTGATTGGTCTAATTGTTAAAACTTAGAGGAGGCCGGGATGTTAACGATTCATTCTCAATTTATCGATGGTATTCCTGCTCTTTAAATTTCTTCTTCTTTGCGGTCCTGATATTGTTTAATTATCTCCCTTCTGAGCGACTTTTCAATCTTTATTTCTCGTGAGTTTTCACGCGGTCTTTAATTTGTGTTTATTGACTACTTTTGTTTCTAATTGTTGTCAGACGTAAAAATATTTTCATTCTCTTCGGTTACGTATATGTTATGTCCTCAATATAGCAATTATGTACTTATGAAAAATGCGTCTCAATGTTGCATTCGCAACAATATATATTAATTAAAAGAGAAATTGTATGCAGGTCAAGGTCAAGATCAGGTCATTAAAGGTCACTGTTACCAAGAGGTCAACGAAAGTCTTGTCACACATGATTTAGGGGTTATTTTACACGTATAATCGATAGCTAGCAGTCATTTCACAACTTGGACCCCATCAAAGTCCAAAGGTCAAGGTCATAAAAGGTCAAAAACTGGAAACTGCCTAATATGAATAAACAAGGCATGCGTCTATACCAAGTTTTTCGTCATAACCCGCGCCGGGCCGGGGGGGGGCGTTTAGACGCCCCCCCTCAGTTTTTTCCGGGATATCGGGGAAACGGCGGCGCGGTAGCGCCGGCCTAATTTTAATACCTGTTCATTCATCTTTTGCCCAGCCTTCTCTATTTTTATGACTTTAGGTCATTCAGGTCAGGTCACCAGGTTTGGGTCATGTGACCCGCCCCAAAAAGTTTGGCGGCCCTTACCAAAGCCGAGTTTTGTTTGATCGGTTTTTCGTACTTACAGGATTTCGATGAGGCATCACTACCTAAGTTTGTTGATCTTAGGATTTTTTATGTCGGTGGACCTTAAGTCAGGTCATTTTCCTGAACTCTCCATTTATAAGCAATAGGGAAATATGCAAATGCTTTCCATTCCTAGGTTACGCATGTATTCAGCCCCATCTTCTTTAACATGTTTTTTATGGCCATTATTGAAGGATCGAGGGTGCAGGTCTTTCTTCTGGTTCCCTACAGGGTCACGCCGAGGTCATCCGAGGTCACCAACACTTTTTTGTCAATAACTTCTCGATTACAATTGGGATGAGAAATGAAAACAGCACCAGTTGGTTTATCTCTGTCAAAGACGGCGTTCTCCAATGTACAACAGACCTTATTGGTCACCACTTGGACCTTGACCTGAGGTCAAATGTATAGGTTGACCTAACCTGGTAACCATATACATGATTCGAAGCGCCTTAACGAGAGAAACACGATAATGTCATAATCTTTTTCCTATCTCACTTACATAAACAGTTATTTGTGAAAACATTTTTGGCAAAAAATAACCTTTTTGACTTTCGATGACCTCTGGAGCCTAAACTATTGACCTGAGATGAAATTTGAGGGCCTGGTTGCGATTGAAAATTTAAATAGCTATCTAATGTGTCTCTACTTATTTGCTCCTAGCTATCATAGTTTCCGAGATAATTAGGGGTATCTGGAGTTAAGTCCTAAATCTTCAAAATTTGACTTTTGATGACCTCTGGTGACCCTAATATCGACCTGAGCAATTTTTTCACCAAAATAGTTTCGAAATCACTTTTGACGAGCTCTCGAATGATGTTTTTTAGTTTATGTCTAGGTTCCATAGGAGCCGAGTTAGAAGGGGGCGTCGAAACGCCCCTCCCCGGCCCGAGGAAGGTGGCGCCGAGCACCGGCCCGGCGCGGGATAAATACAGCAACAAAATTTATATATTTGTATCAGTTCAAAAAATAAAAAAAGCTATTTTGAAGAATTACGTCACTAATGCTTGGGAACAATCATTAACAGAAAAGTACAAATATTACTTTGAAATTTGGTTTGGATATTTATCATATTTGGTACTCTCTTTTATATAAATATATATTCCGTTTTTAATGTCTATTTTTTTTTAGGGCGTTAAAACCAATAATTGGAAAATTCTTTGCGACTGCCTTTTGAAGACTGCCTTCCTTTTTAGCTTTTACCGCTTGCAAATTGCTTTTAACCTATGTTTTCTACGATGAATCAAACATTTATCGTTTTTCCATCAAAAATGGCATGACATGACATCATCATAACGTTATTATCTATTAAAGTTCCGATTCATTTTCGATGATATTTTTTAAGAAGACGTCAAATTAATGCTCCATAAGGTACCAAAAATTTGATGGTGCTATCTTTTATATTTGCCAAGTAATTGAGAAAATACGATAGGGGGAAATATTTACCCCCTACGCCGCGCGGGTAAAGCATTATGTAGGAAACCTATATAGTATTTGGTTTTGCTGCTGCAAATCCGAGGCACTCTTTCGATGCTCAATATCTCCTGCGCCGTGTTCTGAACACATTATTTAAAAAAACGAGTTAGCGGCTCACTTTTTTAAAATAAGATCGTTCTCTGATGTCAGGTCAAATGTTATTCATCCATTATAAATTAAATGGTGAAAAATGCAAAATCATTGTGATACTCATTATATAAAATTAAATTATTTGGGTACGTACGTAATAGCATCAGTTGCGAGTCGCAACTGATGCTAACATGTTTGTCTGGTCAAGCCGCATTGTATATGCAACTTGACAGTTTTTTGTCAGATATAACTTGACCTTAATCAGAGATCAAATTTTAGTGTTGACCAAATTGGTACCGCAATGATGAGAGAAACAAGTTGAAATCAAATCATTAACTTTATATGTTTTAGGTAAAAATTTATTTCCGAAAAACATTGCTGAAAAATAGGTTTGCATAAATATTATAACATCTATAACCAAAACCATTGACCTGAGGTTCTGCTCTTTTCAGATTCCTCCTAGCTGCCATAGTTTTCAAGATATTGGCAAGGTTCCTAATAAACTTCATGTTTTGGCAAAGATGACCTTTGACGACGTCAATTGACCTTGAAGATATTAACCCACGGTCATTAAAATTTGACAAATGCAGTTTTTTGTAGACTCTATCCACACTTCAAATTTAATGATTTAATGATACAAACTCTTATGTTAGCCGAGATCTGAAGGGGGCGAAAACCTCCCCCGACCGATTAGTACACTTTGCATGTTTTCAGGAAAAGGGTTAAGAAGATTGCAGTTTTGACCACCAGCAATTTAACACGCACCCTGGAGGGCCTCTGAGAACAACACGCCCTGGAGGGGGGGGCGGTTCCGCCCCCCTATGATCTCGAAAACCACGCAACATAGCGACAAGCGGAAAACTCTGTTAGATAGATCGAGACAAGCTCTTTCGAAAATGTAATTTGGTCCCTTTTTAGGTCATGTTAATATAAGGTCACTAAGAGGTCATCAAAGGTCAATATTTTTCCAGATTTGGGAACTTTTTCTCCAGATACCCCATTATTTTAGGAAAATAAATGACAGCTGTAAAAAGCGATATAGCAATCGAAAGCTTCTTGCAATTTGTAATCACTTAATTGTCCTCAATTGAGTCAGTGAGTATTAAGGCTCCAGAGGTCATTCAAAGTAAAAAAGGAATATTTTTTGCAGAAAAGTGTTTTGCTAATAATCTTGTTAACTAATGAAACACAGAAATTTATATTTGACCCATCATGTTTGTCTTGGTAAAGTCGCTTTGAAATGGTTTTTTTACGGGTGAGGTCAATTCGACATTTGACCTCAGATCAAGGTCAGTGGGTGCCCCAAAGAGGCCAATATTGCTATTGAAAGACGTATCTCGACGAAGGCATCACATTGGTACCATTGTAACGTCTCTATCTTCATTAGTCCGAGAGTTAATTTACAAATAAGTATTGGTGGTCGCAAAATTGACTTTACCTTACGGTCACCGATACCAGAAATCCGAGATGAACAAATGGTAAGATATTCTGACTTATGATATCTGCAGTCCTGAAATAGATCGTTGAAACTGTGTCTACATACGACCAAACACGTTTTGTAGGTGAGGTCATCACGTGACCTCGCCTGGTGAACTGACTTGAGATGACCCGAGACCAAGCATTTAACATAAGGTTGGTAGTTCATTTTCGAACAGGTATGCAAAAAACGGCGGCGTTGCACGCTGCCGTTTTCTGCTACGGTCGAAAAACAGGAGGGGTTGGCGGATTTAGCCCCCCCCCCTCCAGGGTGTGTGTTAATATGATTGGAGATGTGTGAACACAATCCGAATGCTATTTCTGCAACAAATTGAACACCATGCGTCGTGAAACATACGACTCAAATGTGTACTTTGCAGTCAGGACAGCGTTCGAACTGTGAGGGAAGGGGAAACAACGCCGCCAAAAGTTCCTGAAGCTTTACAGACACCTGCCTCTCGACCTCAGGTGGGCATCCGGAAAACTCGTTATTGAAGGCGGCGAATTTAGGCGGCGCGCGGCGCACCCGGTCTAGGTCGGCGGCGGTGCGACGTTGGTCCGGCCGCAGCATCGTCATGCTCCAGTCACTGCTGTCGCCTAGTCGATAGCGGAAGCGGGGCCGGCTACCTAGCTGTCGTCGCAGATCTTTCGTCACCGCTGGGCAGCCAAGCACCATCTCTCGGCTGAAAGACAACAGGTTCACGTCTGGTGTCTGCTTGTCCGTCACCACTGTCGGAGCTCGTCGGATGAGACGCTGCAGCCGTCGGCGGCGACGTTCTGCTCGTCTGTCACAGCGGCGTAGCGTCTCTTGGAACTCGCTCACGTCCTGCTCTTTGAGCGGAAGCGTCCGCAGGCGAGTTACCGCGGTATACACCTCGCTGGCACTCCATTCTCCCGAACCGTCCGCGTCGAGCTCGTCAAAGAGCCTTCCCAGAGGCATCTCCTGCCGCTCCGACATCAGGAAGTAGTTGTATGCCATGGCGTACTGGACATCGATTGGCGAGCGGACGCGACCGGCCGATGACAGGAAGAACTCGTGGTAGAAGTGGTGCTGCAGCTCGTTGATGACGTTGCGCTCCAGCAGCAGTGGCGTGTGTGCCATGTAGTGCCGCTCCTCTGCCCCGTACCGGCGGCTTAGCATGCGGTCCGTGGTGGCTAGGCTGGCGTAGAACGGGTTGTCCGGTGCGTCGCCTGTCATCGCCCCGCCGTCCAGGTAGACAGTGTGGACGCCGTTAGGCGATACGAAGTCCTCCGGCCAGACGGGCTGGCCGATCATGAAGTCGTCGTTCAGGTATAGGAAAAGGTTGGAGAGTCCAGAGATGCGGTGAAGGTGCGCCTCAATCGCCGGGCTGGAGAACGTCGGTAGGTGGAACTTGTTCGGGAAGATCTCGTCATGCGTGACAAGGGTGATCCGTGGGTTAGCAAGGTTTAGCCACCTGGGCACCTGGCCGTTGGTGACCAGGTAGACGTGCCGCACCCAGGGCGCGTGGTGCTGCAGCGAGCGTAATGAGTATCGCAGCTCATCGTTGTCCGCAAACCGATAGGCGGCGACTGCGTCTTTAGAAGGCTTCTGACCGAGCTGTGCCTTTGCCTCGTTAAGCTGTCGCTGGAACTCCGGGTCGGAGCCGTTCACCCAGGTGTAGACGGCGTCGATCAGCTTACTGGGGCATGGCCGTCCGGACAGCGGCCGACCCAGCAGGTTGTCGGAGCAGAGGTCAGTCTGTAGACCGACACTGCTTTCCGCCGGCTTCGCAGAGCGATCCAGCAGAATGACCAACGGACCCAGCACAGCCAGCCAGAGCAGCAGCGCCACACGGAACAGCGAGGCTGTCCGGCAAGCGAAGGCCGTCCTCAGGGGTAGCTGCAGCTGCACCCGCGCAACATGGAGCTGCCTCATGGCAGTGTCCGGGTGCTTGACAGTTTTCGGCTGCGGCGGCAGGCTCGCAGTTCAGATACCAGCTCCTGAAACCAGCGCAGGCATCAGGCTTCACCAAGATTCACCTGCCGCCAGTGCACTGCCGAGGCGGCATAATCCAGTCCGCTGGTTCAGACTTCTGTCTCGATCGGCCAAAAATAATACAGCGGCAGGACATAACCCATGTATCGTAGTTCGTTCATGATTCTTCTTGTACATGTAACCCGCACCCCGTTGTGCGGGTTAAACGTACAAGTTCATGATACATCTGATACCTACGTTTAACCCTCGCAACGACGGAGGTCTGAGCCAACTTAGAACCGACGGGGGGCGGATAACCACCAACCAGATCTCTTTAAAACTACGCAATGCAGCGAGAAGCGAACAATGGCGTTAGGCAGACCATGACGATTACTAGAGGAAACACAAGGTGACGTTTCGCTCAGGTTAATGCTGAGATCACTAGAGGTAAAAACAGGTCAAATTGTTTTCATATTTCGAGAAAATTGAACATTGCTTTACCAAATCCGGGCTAGCTCGGTAACTAATAACGCTAGGAACATACGGTAAAAAACACTGAAAAGACCTTGAAACTATCTTTCTGCACAAAAATCCTCACAATTCATATAGGGTCACTTGTTGAGGCTCCAGAGGTCAGCAATTGTCAAGATGCCAGATTTCCCAGAAAAGGTGTTTTGCTCATAACCCGCGCGGCGTATGGGTCTCCAGTCGAACGCGCGGTGTAGGGGGTAAATTCCTCCCTCGTATCTTCCGAGCCAATAACCGCAGCGAGACGCGCAAGGCGGCAATCGAAAGCTCTCAATAAAACAAATCGAATGCACACCCAATTTGTTTTCAAGTTAGTTTAAATGTCAGGTCACATTCA
The DNA here is from genome assembly GCA_014673585.1 of Semibalanus balanoides. Taxonomy (NCBI): domain Eukaryota; kingdom Metazoa; phylum Arthropoda; class Thecostraca; order Balanomorpha; family Balanidae; genus Semibalanus; species Semibalanus balanoides. The sequence continues at coordinate 10,305 of VOPJ01003834.1, forward strand.
GGTCATATATATAAATCGAGTTAATTGAGTTAATGGTTCATACTTTCAATTCAAAACAATTGAATAAGACTATAAATGCACATCAAGCTCTCAAAGGTGTAATACATCTCCTGCATTAAATAAAAATAAAATTGGATGCTAAGGTCAAGGTGAAAAAGTAAAAGTGATCAGGTGACAAAAGGGCACTGATACCAAGAGGTCAACGAAAGTCTTGTGACACATGTTTTAGGGGTTATTTTACACATAAAATTCGATAGCAGCAGCCATTTTGACAACTTGACCCCATAAAATGTCAAGGTCAGGTCATCTAAGGACAAAACTGGAAACTGACTAATATGAATAAACAAGGTATGTTTCTAGATCAATTTTGTCTGATAAATACAGCAATGACATGTATATATCTGTATCACTATCAGGTCATTTTTTAATTATGTAATCAGCTACTAATGCTTTGGGAACAATCAGTCTCTGAAAAGTAAAGATATTACTTGGAAATTTGGTTAGGGTATTTCCTACGATTGCTTCTCTCATATATATATATTCCTTTTTTAATACCTAAAAAAGTGATTTTGTTGGATTTTTTCTAAAAAATAAGTTTTTTGGATTTTGAGGAGACAAAAAACAAAAGTAATGAATTCCAAGATGGCCATTTGGTAGAAAATTCAAATTCCTTCCTTTTGAATTTTTACGCTTGTAATTTGCTATCAAACTTTGTTTTTTTACGATGCATAAAACATGTGTCGTTTTTCACTCAAAAATGGCATGACATGACTTCATCAAAACGTCATTATTTCCCACAAATCTAATTTATTTTTGCGCGGGTCAACTTTTATTTTGCATATATATATATAAATATAAATATATATATATATATATATATATATATATATATATATATATATATATCCTTTCACAATGGACTAATTTGCGAAAAATGTTTTAACCCTCACCTTGCAGTTTAGTAGAGGACATTTTTTCGCAAGTTAGTCCAACGTGAAAACGGCTACCACTAAAATATTTGAAAACATTTCAAAATATTTTAAAACATTTTGCACAAAGTAATCCATCGTGAAAATGGCTACTATGACATCCCTAGGAAAATTTACTAAGCGATCATGTCCTTAGCAGTACTGATCGTTAACAACGCACCAGATATAGTGTTCACATATTCGTCATCACGTCAGTATTTATGTGCATCTATATTTTTCAAATTAGAAATTGCGTTTCAGCTCTTGACTACAAATAATTTGGTTTTATCCACATATACGACGAAAAAAAGTATACCCGCTATCTTGTATTAAGATGATTTTGTTCCCCGGCCCCGGCTCCGGCCCCGGGGCCTCCCTTCTGCATTGCCAATGGAGTGATCCTACTGTTTGGTCAGTAGATACCAGTAAAGCGCCGTAGTTGGAGATGTACGAGCGAGCGCGAATGAAATGTATGATTAATTTCAACTCAATCAGGGAAGTAGTTTCTGAGAAACAAAAACGGTGCGCACGTGCAGAGACACCCATCCCTGACTTATGGAAACGTGGAGGCTGAGAGGTCCCTAACCACACACCAAATTTAAACACAATCGGCTCAGCCGTTCCTGAGATATATAATAGGCGTGTGCACGTGCCCACGTGCAGAACCACCACACCCCTGACTTGTGGAAAGGCGGCAGCTGAGAGGTCCCCGACTACTCACCAAATTCGAACACAATCGGTTCAGCCGTTTCTGAAATAAAGAATAGGGGTGTGCACGTGCGCACGTACAGAGGTACCCTACCCTTGACTTGTGGAAATACGGTGGCTGAGAGGTCCCTAACCACTCACCAAATTCGAACGCAATCGGTTCAGACGTATCTGAGATGTAGAATAGGGGTGTGCACGTGCGCGAATGCAGTCACCGCAACCCCTGACTTGGTGGAAGATGCGGAAGCTGAAGGGTGCGGCCTAACACACATGCCAAATTGAGTAGCAATCGGTTCAGCGCGCCTGAGATTATAGAATAGGGGGTGTTCACGTGCGCACGTGCAGAGGCACCCCCACCCCCTGACTAGTGGAAAAAAGCGGTGGCTGAGGGGTCCCTAACCAAACACCAAATTCGAGCCAATCAGCCCCAGCCGTTTGCTGAGTTTTTGCGACAAACAGCATTTCAACACCCCCATAACGCGGCAGCGCCACGCGCATGTGGTAGTCACCAACATTTTGAGTCGGCACTGGTTAAAAAGACAATGGTGAGGTTGGATGGGCTACTCAAGCAAAACGAAGCCCGCTTGTCAATCGGACGTGCGGTTCCAAAGATATGAGCTTCTCAAAGCGTCGCCACGGGTCGGGTCGGGTCGGGTCGCTCATAATCATATTTTTCCCATATAATACGTAAAGATAGGCGAGCGCCTCGCGCTCGCTCGTAATCACTGTTTGGTCAGTGGATCAAGTCACGTTCCTTTATGCGTAGGCACCCTCCATCACGGAGAAATATAACTAAAAATAACTCAGTATTTCCGAGCTGCAAAAACACAGCCATCAATATATGTCTGTCCTCGGCTGAATTGACATGTCTCTGTGCATAGGGAACCTTCAAAATGGCCTAAGTGTCGCTGGCTGGGGTAATTTGTTACGTGCGACTTTTGGTCGGGGCCACTCAAAGCAATTTGTCCACCCCTGGCTCCATAAATCACACGTCGAATCTTTGGCATCGTTTGCAAATTGGGGAGCCGGTAGCTCCGTGGTATGTCCTCGGACTGCCACGCGGCGGCCCCGGGTTCGATTCCCGGCCCCTCCTCGCCTTCTCCCTGGCATCTATCTCCGGGAAATAGCGAAAGGCTCACCCCGATGAAAAAACTCGTTTGCAAATTTCATTTTATTTTATAGACAGCTACAAAGAGAAGCACTTAGAGCCATCGGTAATCTTTGACTAAGGTACATACCTGTCGCCCTTCGGTCGGTGCACCGTGCATAGGTAGTGTAATAAGGGCCGGGCGGTGCAGCTTATTTGATGACGTCAATGGTGAATGACAGGCAGCACGATGTTTTTTTTCGCGTTGTTTTATGCTGCTTGGCTTGAAGTTAGCAGGGGGGGGGCTAGGGTGTTCCATTTTGACCAACATCAAAGTCTAGTGCCATATCGATATCGCCCGTCAACAGTATGGTAGGATTATGCTGTGTGCGAAAACCCGGGAATTTTGAAGAATATTTAGAGGTTGCGCACTTTTGCAACTTGTTGTGTGCTGTTAACAAAAAGGCACTCGGGGAAAGGTTCAGGACGCGCAGCAGTTTAGCGCTTTGGCTAGGTCACAAGTCAGCTCAGAAAGCTATATATGGGTTTGGCTGCCCTCCAAAGAGCAGGTCCTTTTGTTCACCGTCCATTACCGTTGGCAGCTAAAAAACGGATCGCCCGAAACCACGATTAAGACAAGCGACAATTGACAATGACATCTGGCCAAGTCAGCCTGCCCACCAGAAGACANAATGACACAGGGTGTACCGGAGCTGGTGTACCTGCCACAGAGGTACATAGAATGACACAGGGTGTACCGGAGCTGGTGTACCTGCCACAGAGGCACACATACTGACGTACCATCGTTGTAGACATCGGGCCAGGTGATTTACAAGCCAACTTTAGCCTTATACCACCAGACAAATATACCTTATACAAAGTCATCTCCAGCTTCTACAGAGCAGAGCTGCAACATGAGCAGCGTCTCGCTGTCGTCGCTCCTCCAGCTGCACCTTCAGCGGCTACCCACCTGCTGGGCTCGATGGTCTCTCGCTCTGCAGTGGAGCGGTTGATGAACCATTTGAAGCGCACCTTCAGCGGCTACCCACCTGCTGGGCTCGATGGTCTCCCTCTCGGCAGGGAGCGGTTGATGAACCATTTGAAGGCGCCCTTCACGCTACCCACCTGCTGGCTCGATGGTCCTCCCTCTCTTCAGTGGAGCGGTTGATGAACATTCTGAGCGACCGTTCAGCAGCGTACCCACCTGCTGGGCTCGATGGCCCCTGCTCTCATGGAGCGGTGATGAAGACCATTTGAAGCGCACCTTTCAGCGGCTACCCACCTGCTGGGCTCGATGGTTCCCTCTCTTGTAGTGGAGCGGTTGATGAACATTGAAGCGCACCTTCAGCGGCTACCCACCTGCTGGGCTCGATGGCCTCCCCTTCTGCAGTGGAGCGGTTGATGGGACCATTTGAGCCGCCCTTCAGCGGCTACCCACCTGCTGGCTCGATGGCCTCCCTCTCTGCAGTGGAGCGGTTGATGAACCATTTGAAGCGCACCTTCAGCGGCTACCCACCTGCTGGGCTCGATGGCCTCTCTGCTCTGCAGTGGAGCGGTTGATGAACCATTTGAAGCGCACCTTCAGCGGCTACCCACCTGCTGGGCTCGGTGACACGGCAGGTGATCTCCACCTCCCGACCTGGCAGGAAGTGGATCCTGCGGCTGGCAACCTCGCAGCGCGGCGCGTCTGCCGGAAGATGCGAATATGACGTCACTGGTGCTCAGCTTCTCCTCGTCGTGGGGTGGGTTAGTCAGAAGACACGAATATGACGTCATTAATGCGTAACTCTTGTTCGTGGTTCAGTGAGTCTCTATCTAAGATTATTATATGAATTACCAGTAAGCCGTCTTTACGGGAGATGATCGAGCGGGTTTCTTCTTTATCCTCGGGGTGACAAAGGAGGCAGTGGCCTGAACTAGCACGCGTGCGTAGTGACTTGACTTATGCTGGGTAAAAAACTACTAGCAGTTGTTTCTTGGGATGCTCGCACGTTTTCATCTCGACAGTCGACAGTTCGTCTAGGTTCAGAATTATACATTACAGTGGCGCGCGGGCGGACGTGCCTATTGACATACGCCCCACACGTGCATAGCAGCTATATAGTACTAATCATACCCTATATAGTCCGCATACAAAATTTTGAGCTTTTCCTTGGGATGCATGCAACATTTTAGCTCGATGGTTACAATGGTTTCCAAAATATGAGATATAGTGGCGCCCATACGTAAGTGTAAATTGACCCCCTAGCACACATCTAAAGCAGTCGCGTATAGTCTTCCCTCGTCAGCATGCATAATGTAAACTTACTAGCCCTGGCACCTCCGGAGATATATAATAGTCCGAGTCTCGCACGTGCGTGCGTGCATAGTAGTGGTGCCAGTTTCAGAAAATATTTGTCCAATGTCCAACCGATGTCCAGGACCGTGGTCAGCTGTCCGTCCGAAACTGTCCGAAGATCATTGTTTGTCCGAAATTTGTCCGAAATCAGAAACAAAATGCATGATATGGAACGTAAAACGTCCAGTGTATCATTCAAAATATATACATAAATATAGGCATTTGTGTCAAATAACGCAACAGTTAGGATATCAGAAAGCCAAAATCATTTTATATCCATTTAAATACACGGCAAGCCATCATTGGGCATTGGATGTCCGAAAATGTCCAAAGAAATATGCTTATGTCCGACCGAACACCGATCGGTGTTCGGAAAAATTCGGATTTCCGAAAATGTTTGCACCGATTGGCACCACTAGTGCATAGTCTGTTGAGTTGCGCCATGCACACTGCAATACTAACAGCTACTCCCGTTCCTGCCGCTATCGCTACACCTTTCTGCACTCGGATTTGTCCATTCAGCATAACTGTTTGAACGGCAATTTCAACAATCATCATTCGACAAAACAGATCGGCTGCTGGCGCCGAAATTTAGCAGATGAGCAAAACCATTTGAACACTAGTCACTATATTACTCATTCTGCAAAACTGTTTGATAATTCAACATTTTTTCCATTATGGTCGAAAATTTCGTCACTTTGTTATTATACGAGTATAACTTTTGTGCGGTGACGGAAATAGATGGGCGATCAAAATATCTGCTCGTCCATCTGCATAACTGTCACTGCGATTCATTTCACCCAACATGCCGATCTGTTTTGAAGATTATTGAAAGTTTTGCTCAATGACGAGTTGTAATGGCATTCCGACTAATAGTTATGGTGAATAGTGAATGTTTATGGTGAGACGGCAAGAAGTGGTGCCCCTCTATATATGAAGAGTGTCGCCCGTGTAGCTAAGTCGGGAGAGCGCTGGACTACAGATCTGACCCACCCTGGCAAGATGGGTTCGAGCCGCTTCGGCGCTGCTGTTTGCTCGTGCGGGATGACCTGCGGCTGGTGGCAGCGGCGGCGTCAAAGCGTCAGATAAAGCCAGCGAGCGGGCGGACAGCCTTCAGCGTTAGGGGACGTTAACTTTCGTCCTCTAAATTCTGACGATGACTGGAATTGCTGATCAGATTGGGTGGGGTCGGGCCTGCGCAACAAGCTTAGCTTAGCGTGGGTCCTGATCTCGGGAATCCATCCCATCAAAACATTCGGACTTAATTTATAAAAAGGTGCTTAAAACAGTTTTGCCCATTGGTCAAATGCGATTGCAAAAAGGTGTATTACACTTACACATATAGACTATTATAGTGGATGCATATACATAATTAAGCACTCAGGCTACTGAACGAGGAGCTGCCCCCTTCCTTCTGGTCCTACTTTGCTACATCTCGCTCATTGCTGCTAGTTTCGTCACAAAACTTTCAGCATGATTTCTGACATCCATTGCACATGCAAAATAAAAGGGTGACATAAAAGAAAAGATAAACGAAAAATGCTTTCTGTAAATCGCGTTATGGAAAACATCTTAATGACCAGCGCTAAGCTACGACCCCAGTAACTCAGTAACTGAGTTCATTGACTCTTCTAACTCTCATAATTTACTTGAAAATTAAACTATGAATCAATACGGGAATAAATCTTCCGCCTTTAATTACATTACAACATTCTAGTTACAAACTTCATACTTAACCTTATTCCCTGCGGGGGACAGACTCTGTCCTCGTTGTTTTGTTGTTTGTTGCTTTGTTGTTCGTTGTTTGTTGCAAGACGCTAAACCGTTTGGCCTAGCGTCTTGAAACTTTGCGACTTTTCCTAGACTTGATTACCCGTGTTGTGTCATAATTGTGAAAAATGGTCCAGCAGAGGCAATGCCAGGCTCATGTTTTTTGGGAAGGTGTTACGAATGCGGTTGTGAGACGCATACTTCCTTCGTAGTTTGCGGTGCAATAAATGCGTCAGAAAAGTTGCCACTGCAATATGCACAATGGCGGCGCTACCAGGAGCAGGTGTGGTAGACTGCGACCCCTGCCGTGACTCTGGGGTGGCAATGCCTTGCCCTCCCCAAATTGTAGGCCACCGTCAACATTTTGTTTTTCTTCAAAAAATTTAATTCCGGCCACTGTGAAAACATGGAACAGTTCCCATCGTCGACCAATGCAAATTTTGTCATGTTAGGTAACGCACCTTGACTTACCAAATCGAGAGCACGTCAATACAACAGCTGGGTGGGGCAGGACAGGGCGGCGGCAGCGGGCAGAACAGGGCCAAGCAGGGCGGGCAGGACAAGGCGGGACAGGACAGGACGGGACGGGGCAGAGGCGGGGCAGACGTGGGGCAGAGGCAAGACAGGGCAAAATAAGGCAGGTCAGGGTAAGACATATGTGGGACAGGGCAAGACAGATGGTGGGGCAAGGCATTGCAGACGCGTGCTATTAAAAAACAAAAACAAAATGACCTGAACACTTTCGTGGTTCGCGCCAACCACAATGCTGCATGGGGCAGGGTTATAGCCAACCCCCTAATATTTAAAAAAAAAAACACGGTGTAGCGATGAGCAATAAAGACGCTAGGTAGCTCCAGACAAGCCTTTTCGAAAGTATCCTGGCTTCTTTAGGTTTTAGGTCAGACCAATATTTTCAATCTAGTGGGCTTTAACTCCCCCTCAACTTGCACGAGGAGGTGTGTCAAATCCGGTGATAAATCTGTATTTTGTGGATTTTGATGGTAATATAACCGATTTTTCCCAGCTCAGCCCCTCAAAGTTTTCTAGATAAATATACCCCTGTGCGGATATGTCATGTTACAATCGACAATAATTATTCAAGCGCCAAGATCGTCAGAATCTTGTCGTCCGACAGAGGAATCCATGCCGTGCCGAACCGATGGAGGTGGATCACAAGCTGTGTAATTTGCCTTGAGTAGTCCAATTATTGTTATTTTATTAAGAAGTATTTACAGCTATCGTATATGCTGAACCTGGAACCACCTTTTACCACGAAGTGGTATTTTATACAAGGATGTTGCTTAAATCAGCGGATACGCCACAGTGTCACCAGTCATCACGCGGTGTAATAAGAGGTATGAATGCATATAGCAGCCGGACTCAAAGGAAACCGGACACAACAGTAATCCGAACCCGACTCTGTTTTTCTCATATTTCGCTGTGGTCTGCCGAGTTGTGTATGGTACGGACAACCAATCAGCTCAGATGTGGGATACCAAACACGAGCGGATAAATGAATGGCTTATTGCATGTGCGCACGTGTGCACCCGTTGTGTATCTCGGAAATTACTTGCTCGATCGAGGTGAAGTTCACCTTACATTTCCTTCGCGAGAGATTGACCAAGTTCACCAAAATTTCGGCAAATGTAGATCATCATATCACATATGCACCTACATACCCTGTAAGTTTGAATTTTCTAGCTTTCATACTTTCTGAGATGTCAGGGGTGGCACGAAAGTGTCCCCTCCAGTGCGCGTTAGTGGCATACCCCTCTCCCCAGTGCACGTGTTAACGTAGTTCTGGCCACCCGTAGGGAATATGGTTAAACTATAAGTTTTTATAGCTTAGTTGCAGGCTTTACGCTGATAAAAAAGGCAGACGAAATCTCGATCACAATTATATGTTACTAGGTTGCATTAAATACCGAAGTGTATTCAATATTCTTCCCAACCCAGGAACGTTTTGAAACATTCACTCTGGGCACATGTAGTGCATTTTTTCCTAGCGATTAGCCACTGAAGCATATTTGACATGTGATTGTCAGCCTTCAAAGCCTTTTCGTCGCTCCATCGATCAACCGAGCAGACGCAGTCAGCAGCAGCCGCCGTCCGTCGGCCTCTAAATCCGTAAAACAGGCCTCCTGAGGCGGACGTGCCAAGTACTGACTGTCGATACCTAATTCCTCCGCAGCCCCAGGGAACGCCCTCCTGCTCCGCAAGCTTCAAGCCAACAATTCTGAGTGAGGCACAATTAGGGAGAACTCGGGTTTCCCCAACGTATTTGGTTGGTGAAACTCGCCCTTGCTGTACTTCGGATTCTGTATGGCGTATGCAACACTTACGCCAGGTAGAACCGAGTTACAGCCTGGGCTAGCCCAATCAAATACGTCGGGCAAACCCGAGCTAAACCCGAGCTTGAACATCTGCCCGGGATAACGTGGGCAAAGCCCGAGCTGTTCCGTGCTTTTAATAACCGCCGTGTGTGCCTAACTGTGGCCCGTCGGCTGTAACAGGGTAAAGCTTGCCTGTACGCATTACGGCGCGGTCGAGGTGCTGCTCTCGGAGGTTTAGCCGACGGTCTTATAAAGTTACACATTTTCTTTACCCTATGATCCAGGGAGCGGTATTGAAGAAGAGTATTAACGGGTAAGGTCTGGTCGATGCGCGGTAGGGGGGGGGACTGATAAGTGTAGTTCGGTTCCCCACCCTATTATGACAGATCCTCCGCAGTGCCCATAAAAGCTAGAAGACAATCGAAGAAAACGTTGAGAGTGTGACTTAAGGTCGACAATGGAACCTACTCATTTTTGTGTTCCAAGACATTCTCGGTGACTGCCGTTCCGGTCATTACTTCAAGGTCAATGTACGTATCACAAAGATATATTCTATGTTCGGTCAAAACATGATATTTAAACGAGGAAACCTTGCCAACCTTAGTATCATTGGACACGGAGAAAAGTCCTATGGCACTGAGCAGGAACACGACACGCAAACACTCGCTGTAAAGCGGGTTTTAATAGTCTTTCCACCCGTTAAAGGCATCATAATGATCAGATCAATGGTTGGGACTGTGAGGTCAACACATGTTAAAAACCTGTTATCAGTAAATGTTTGTGTTCGTAGTAAATAACTTTAAGTTATAGTAAAAAATATACACATTTAATATTGTGGTTGACCATTGTATTGCTCTCGTATTTTGCGAGTTTCGCTCATATCATTTTGTCAAAGATATTGGAGCCCGGTCAAGGTCAAGTTCAAGGTGATCGTAAATCGGACAAAGATGCATATCAAAAGTACGCGTATTGATACGAGAGCAAATCACTTTGAGACAATTGTGGAGTCTCTATGATGGGTCCTGTCACGAGTCTCGATGGCTAAGTACAAGGTGTTGGTGACCTTGAATAGAGTGACTTTCAAAAGGATCACTGACACTTAAAGAAATTACATCCTTTTCAGTCAAGATGGGCCTAAGATGACATTGTATTACCTGAGAAAGTAATGTGGGATGATGCCAATGTATCAATACCTCTGGTTGCGAGTTTCTCAATTTATGATCAGCAGATGATAGCTTATATTGGAAGGTTAGCATTTGATCCCTGACATTAGGTGCATCAGAAGATATTAGATATCGACGCGTACGACAGTCGGGATGGAAAACTTTCAAACACATATTAGATTTAGCACAATGTTTTCTCTTACACATACAATCATGTTTCGTTCCTTTTAAGATGTTCTGGAAAAATAAAAACCTTTATGGCAGATTTTGTGAAAAAAAATAAGTTAAAAAAAAATGATTTCAAAATTCAAATTTGAAATTTGTAGATACCCATCTGAAAAAACAATCAATTTTCTACGATGTCCTGTTTTGAGATACACTTCCTTTCAACACACAACTCTCCCGATGAGTGTTTAACCAACCAAGAGATTTTGTGCGACGGCCGAACACACGGCCCCTAAAAACGCTGTTCCTGGACCCCTCATATAATTAATTTGGAAAAGGGACATTCGACTGCGCAATGAAAGTTTGGGAAAGCCACAAGCAAGTTTGAAGATTCTGAGTTCGAGTTATGAATGACCCATACGCGAAAAACCTCAAGGGGGGCCGATTCGGCCCCCCCCCGACAGTAATAGGGTTAAGCCCAAATTGCTTAATGTACTTTTAAACAACGTATAGTGTGTCCCCACGCTGGATAGCCCAAGTAAGTGCTCGGGAAAGCCCAGGCTCAAACTGATCGGGTCCTGACCGGGCTGTGCTGCGTTATGCCCACCGTGGCAGAGAAAGTCGCAGACAGTTTCGACAGTGGTTTCTAGGCCGATTTTATAGGTATACCCCTATACCACGTGATCGGTGCTTCATAATCGAAATCCACCTACCCCTGGCAAGGCAGTCACTATGCTCTTAACTCAAAACAACAATAAGTATACACAATTCCGTATATTTTAACTGACTGGCACCAGGTCAACAGAGCCACATTGGCAGCTCGTCAACACCTTTAACTGACGGTGTATCGTACGCCAGTCATGAAGCCCGCAGCTACACATACGCGTCACGGTCGCTTTTATCGATCATGTGTATTATGTAAGACCGCAACGATAGCGAATGAAATCGCTAATGGCTGTTTCAGCGTTATTACGCCACGCAGTTTTACGATGAGAAATGCCGTGAACTTTTAACATAAATAGGCTGCTGACTTGAGAAATGCTGTTTTCGTTTGACACATTAGCATATAATATATCGAAGCAAGTCATTTTTTCAGATCTCATGCAACATCTCCCTTTGCATTGTTTTCGCAAATTTGTCCAACTTCAAGCTGTCTTCCTACATGTTAAGCAGGGGTGCAGTTTCTTATCCAGGTGAGGGGGCTATAAGCTCCCTCCTAGCCTTGCTTCAGCCCCCCAACGTAGCAGACTTGTATACGATTCATTATTTTTCGAACGATTCAATCACGACTTAAAATATACATTAGTTGATTCAATCACGACTCAATCAGACATTCAAAGTTGTGAATTCGATTCAATCAAAGACTTTGAACCAGCGCTTTCGACTCAATCGATTCGAATCGACTTTGATCCATGATCAGTCCCGACTTAATCATTTTGAATCATATAACGACTCAATCCCAACTCAAACTATGAATACATTTGCAACTTAGAACTGATAATTGATTTATTATTGATCTGCATCGGTATTCATATGTTGAAATTGTTGATGGATATTACCACTTGGTTAAAAACTCGAAGTTTTGAAGGTTCCTTTTTAACTTAAAATGTGTGTTGATTGAGTCGCGAACCCGACTCAGTCAGCTCTTTAAATATTTGTCGTCGACTCAATCATGGCTTCTACATGAGCTCATCGATTCAATCACGACTCAAAGCCAAGTCCTAAAAAATGTGAGCGACTCAATCAGTTTGAGTCGCAGAAACTGCTTTATTCATGAATCGCGACTCAATCAGAGTTGAATCGTATACAAGTCTGCAACGTAGACAAGCAAGTGGGTCAAATACGGGGATAAATATATATTTGTGTTGATTGTAATGGTACTTAAAACGATTTTTCCAAGCTCAGCCCTCCCCCGATTTTTATGGAGAAGCTACGCCTTTGATGCTAAGGCTATGTCTGTTTTGGATAAAACAACACGAAAAAACGATTGCTTCTTGAAAGCACCATCTGTTGAGCGGCATCTCAACTACAAGTACGGATGTACGCATTCTGCTCACAAGTATCATCTGTCATCGGGGAGCGCAGTTTGCCGCGTGCTTTGGCCTCCGCCAAGCCCAAAACGAACCTGAGCTGTGCCCGAGTGGTGAATTCTGGTCGGGCATGCCCAATTTCAGCCCAATAATAGTGGAAAGCCGCGTTGCTGGGCTCAACTCGGGCTTGCCTTTACTAATATTGCAACAACAGAACAAGAAGTGCTTCGTATATTAAACTCTCTCGACCAAAACAAATCAACTGGGCCTGACGGAATTCCTTGTGAAATTCTTAAAATGGACTGCTTCCTAATTGCGAAAGCCCCTTCGCAATTGTTTAACAAATCATTAGTGAGCGGTATCTATCCCAGAGCCTTTTAAGGAAGCAATATTCGACCGAAATTTAAAACAAAGGTTCACCTTCCGACTACACCTTACCGCCCAATTTAAGCCTTCTCTCAGCCCTATTCAAAAGTATCGAAAAAAATCCGCCTTACAAGAAAATATATTTCACATTCCACTGAAAAGGCTCTTTAACAAAAAAACAAGTGGGTACCGGAAGCACCACAGTACACAACATCAGCTACTCTACTGACCCAATAACCTTTATAAGATCTCTGGACGCCGGACGTTGACTTTATGCAATTTACTAGACATTTCAAAATACTTCGAATAAATGCTGGCACAAAGGACTAATTACACAAATGTAGATATGAGTTTGGCATAACAGACCTCTTCTCGACTTGGATTAACATCATACCTACATTACAAGGCAACAACGGAGTAATTATACGGAATACGCCTTTCTGCTCCTTCGGACTTTAAACGCAGGCTGCCCTCAGGGATCAGTATTTAGGACCTTATTACATTATTTACCTAAACGCACTCTCAAATCGCAACACAAACGGACATCCTCTTTCTTTTCCGGCTGACGACACTCTCTCTACTCTTCTCACACGACAACGGACTTATGCGCGACCAGCTCTCACTTCAGGAAGAACTTAGACGAGATCCACAACTATGGTCGAAGAATGGGTTACTTTTCAACACCACAAAAAACGATTCAGAGACATTTTCACATTAAAACGGCACCCACAAGCACCAACACTCACATTTGAGGTGATCTGATTACCATCCAGAAAGTCACACACATCTTGGTATAACTTTTTTTCTAAAGATCTCCGATTCCACGAACACGTCAACAAAATTTGTTCTTAAATCAACCAGAACATTGGCCCCCTATATCCTATAGCACAGCACTTGCCAAGGCCCATTCTCGACCAAATATATAAAAATGTACATCAGGACCGCACTTTGACTATTGTGAACGTTATTTATGACGGAATATTCCATTACAGGACTCCACTAGGACTAGAGAGACACAAAATCGGGCCGGGAGACTGGTGGACAGGGGCCACTATTTCGAAACATCTACCGACAAATACGGTAGAACTGGCTGGGACCACTTTGACTTACAAGACGACGCATGCACAAGTTATATGTATCACAAAAGTGAACGACCAAGAACAACACACACCAACACTATGTCACGTCCATTATGCCGAACACCCGACACAGGGACATCAACATTTACTCTTTAAAACGCAAACACTCACCACTAGATCCCCTCACCGTACAGCATGTTATCAGCATTCATTCTTTTCAAACTACAAGGTAGGGACAATGGAACCCAGTTAAAAGACACTACACGTCAACTCTCACATAAAACATACAAAAAGAAACTTCGCGAGCACTGGGTTTGTTCGATCCACCATATTACACCATTGGCAGGATCGAAGGAGGAACATTATTAACATTTACGCGATTTCGCAAATGACATGACACATTTGAATTCACATTTCATTTATAATCAAAAAATCTTCTACCCCTGCAATGCGAGTGCGGGTATAGGTTGAAAGCCCTCGTCACTTCGCTCTTTCTTGTCCTAATTATAACGAACAAGAAGTGAATTAATTAAAACAACATAACACAAATCATCGGCAATTTCATTTGCCAATAAATTCACAATCCGAACAGCTACAAAAACTTACTTGCATGGCACAAATCTCTCCGGCGCGACGGTCGAGCGGTGGGCCGTGAGTTTTTCAAAAAATTTCCTTCTGAACTCAGGCCAGATTCAACTAGCATGTAAAAAAATGGATGTGGCTGGTTTCCGTGGGCGGGTGCGCGGCGCTGGTTACGCCTTCACTTACCGTGGCGAAGTGTTTGGGTGCCTCGCGCCGCGGGCGGCGGCTGGAGTTAATGGAACTTTGTGTTTTGCCCAGATCCCAGACGTGTGCTCTTGAACCAAGCACATCTTCGTGCTTTTTGCACCATGTCTGAAATTATTTATATCATACAGTGCATGCATTGAACAATAAACGTGATGATGATGATGATGATGATGATGCCCAAGTTCGCTCTACCCAGGCGAAGCCCAAGCTGTGCCAAAGCAGAAAAATCGTATGTTGGGCTAACTAGGACTATGCCCATGTTAACCTTATTCCTTGCGGGGGCAGGTTCTGCCCCCTCGGTAGTTTTTCGTTTGCTGCTTCTAAACCGACTATCGTCTTAAACTTTCTGCATTTTCCTAGAATGAAATCATGCGTCTTGTATCACAATTTTGAAGAACAAAATCGGCTCAGCACAGGCGGTGCCAGGCTTATGTTTTGGGGAGGCAGTTACGAATGCAGTTGTGCGGCGCATACTTCCTTCGTAGTTTGCGGTGCAATAGGGGGCAGAATTCAGGAACGATGTCACTGGAATTGTACATCAAAACATACTTGGATGGTGCATATTTTCGGGCCGAGGCATACTCAGGTACATAAAATGGGAGTCGATAACCCACCGTCAAATTTAGGTCCCAACTTCAAATTAAGTAAGATGATAAAAGGCCTTACGCACATGGTGACCGCACGATCTTTACCTGGATCCACATATGCACAATATATTATTTTAACAATCTAAGCAAACAAGACCACATGTGAGGTTCATATTGTCCCAAACAATCATGAATAGCCCATATTTGTTTAAAAAATCTCCCATTTTACATTCCATCAATACGCATAAGATTTTAAACTTTGGTACTTGTCATTTTGATATGTGAAAACCTTGGTGCATTGGAAGCTCAAAAACGTTTTAAGCTTGAAAATCGGTTGAACCACATTGCCGCAATGATTTTTTTTTGCCCCTGCCCCTTATTTTCTAACAAAAAAGATCGTGGTCTAAGAATAAAATATTTTGACGGCGCATCGAATAGCGTTTGTCCCATCTAAATCGATCGTGCGGTTCTTGAGATCTCTGGGGGAGGGGTAGGCAGAATCTGCCCCCGCACGTTAATGTAATTCTAGCCGACCGCATGGAATAGGGTTAAGCCTAAATTGGCCGAGCAGTGCCCGATCTTATTATTGGCCGCGCTGGCTGCTCTTCTTAGACTCCACAGCCCTGCAGCCGTCCAGTGGATGCTGCTATCTGGCTGCTCTTCTTAGACTCCACAGCCCTGCAGCCGTCCAGTGGATGCTGCTTACTGCAGTTACGGCCAAACTATGCCAAATATGGACACAGTTTGCCAATATTGCGACCAATGACATTGTCGGTGCCGGTAATGACATTGCCGGTGACGGTATACCGACAGCCCGGTGACTGTATACCGACAGCCCGGTGACGGTATACCGACAGCCCGGTGACGGTATACCGACAGCCCGGTGACGGTATACCGACAGCCCGGTTGACGTTATTACCGACAGCACGGTACGGTACACCGACAGGCCGGTTACGGTATACCGACAGCCCGGTGACGGTATACCGACAGCCCGGCGACGGTATACCGACAGCCCGGCGACGGTATACCGTCAGCCCGGTGACGGTATACCGACAGCCCGGTGACGGTATACCGTCAGCCCGGTGACGGTATACCGACAGCCCGGTGACGGTATACCGACAGCCCGGTGACGGTATACCGACAGTTCGGTGACGGAATGCCGACAGTAAGTTATTGATGGCCGCCTCCAGTGAGAAAACTTAATAAGACTCTGATGTGGGTGACGAGGCGGCCGCTCATCCGACCCGTATAGCGCGCACCGGAGACGTATCTGCCGTCAACATAATTACATTTGTGGATCGATTATCGCATCTGCACGGTGGTGGCGCCAAATAACGGCTGAGATAAAGGTCCGGCTTCAGCGGCAGGCACGCAAACAGCCTGAGGCGACGCATGTACCGCCTTTTGGCCTTTACTCGAGCTGAAGATAGAGCACCTAGCTCGGTTCGCAATTTGGGAGTGACAGCCGTGACAGGGCTGAATGAATCAGTTCTGGCACGCGCTCACCCTGTGCGGCGTCCGCACACTCAGCCAGTCAACGCAGAAGGCAATGAGACAGCTGTCTACCAATCAAACGCAATATAGTTTCATAAAACTGTGATTTAATTTAAAATACTAGCATACCAAAGAAAGTGACAATACTTGTAAATACACTTGAACTATTCAAGGGAATATGCAAATTTTACATTTGAAAGATAATTAATAACTTATTATTGATTTGTGCCAATTATCAAATGATTGCTAAATTTGTGCTACAAGACAAACAGTGCCCGATCCCCTCAGGTACGAAAAACTACTGTTAGTATTTTATTGTGCAAAGCGTCCAAATCGATGGTCCACTGAATACCACAACGTCAATTGGCTTCCAGCCACAAGTGGGCGTGAGAAGGGAAGCCAATGAGAAGCATCGATTGGCTGTAGATAATGTCTACTGACAAAGAGAGTGCAAATAGGCCGCACTCTCAGAAATCTATTGGCTGACGCAAGCTAATACTGTTGCTTTTGGTCATTTTTGGAATTCAACAAAGGTATAAATCACAAAATTAAAAATAACTACTGCCACAAAGTTACTGAGGCGAAGAGCCTGTCCATGTCTTCATAAAACAGCGAGGAATGCCTTTCAGATCAACAACGGAAGCTTTACAGTAAGGCATTCTTTTGAGATCGACAAGAGAAACTCTACAATGAGGAATACTTTTTAGATCTACAACACAAGCTCTACAGTAAGGCATACTTTTGAGATCGACAAGAGAAGCTCTACAATGAGGAATACTTTTGAGACTGACAACACAAGCTCTACAGTAAGGCATACTTTTGAGATGCCTTATTGAGACAACAGAAGCTCTACAGTGAGGTATACTTTTGAGATCGACAAGGGAAACTCTACGAGCAGCTGAGTAAAACAAGCTTAGATATTGTAATACCAACAAGCTTAGATATTGTAATACCACTGCATTAACCCGCGCCAGTGCTGGGTCCCATATAACCTACGTGTCATGTGACCACGCAAGGTTACAACTCACAAGACCACCTCATGGCGTTTCGCCTAATCTGATTACACATGTGACAGGGTTTTTTGTATTTGGCACAAGAATAGTGGATCTAAAGAAAACTGATCTTGTTAACCCACTTGCTTAATCCTTGGATTGATACGCATTTGCATTTTTGCACCATTGAGTTGTAATGGGAGGTCACAAAATTGACCTGACCTTATGACACCGATGTAAAGAACGAGGTATATAATTTATGGTACTTAAGATCTAATAAAATATGGAACCTTCCACTTGAAAGCCGAAGGGAAATCGCAAATGCTACATTTCCAGAGAATACAGTACAGCCCGGAAACGTGACAGTGACGCAGCCCGGCGATGTGACAGTGACGCAGATCGGGGATGTGACAGTGACGCAACCCGGGGATGTGACAGTGACGCAACCCGGGGATATGACAGTGACGCAGACCGGGGATGTGACAGTGACGCAGACCGGGGATGTGACAGTGACGCAGACCTGAAATGTGACAGTGACGCCGACCGGGGATATGACAATGACGCAGACCGGGGATGTGACAGTGACGCAGACCGGGGATGTGACAGTGACGCAGATCGGGGATGTGACAGTGACGCAGCCCGGGGATGTGAAAGTGACGCAGCCCGGGGATATGACAGTGACGCAGACCGGGGATGTGACAGTGACGCAGACCGGGGATGTGACAGTGACGCCGACCGGCGATGTGACTGTGACGCAGACCGGTACTCACAGAGCACTTGCAGCTGTACTGGGTTGCTCCGAGTCTGACCCTCCGAATTGGTCGCCTGGCAGCTGTACTCTCCAGACTGGGCCATCGAGACGTTTGGAAGAACCAGACTGCGCTCGTGCATAATGACGCCCTGGCGCCGACTGGGCTGCAGACGCCGTCCCTGTCAACACGAGGGACACAGGAAGATGACGCCCTGTCAACACGAGGGACAGAGGAAGATGACGTCCTGTCAACACGGGGGGAGCAGAGGGGGTGTTATACTCTGCTCTATAGCCACAGTACTGCCGTCTATGCCGACATCGGGGCAGAGCTGGAGGTTATTGTAGGTATTGGTCACGGTCCCTCTTTTTCACTAGGCAGAGGGAGGGGTGATGCGGGGTCTTCTTCTATTAACCCTCGCCCGGGTAGGGGGGGATGCCAGTCCCCCTTCGATTTTTCCGGAATAACTCACGTAGTTTGTAACCGATTGCGATGAAACTTTCAGTACCTTTTGAACAATTTGACACATACTTGGAAAGTTTTGAACTTCCAAGCTTTGGAGCCATTTGACATAATTATATGCTTCACTTGGGTCATGCGCTTCCAAAGGTCAACCGAGATCACTAACCTCAGATGACCTGAAGTGATTTTTTGGGAATTCGGCAGTTAGAGGATTTTTTACGCTGATTTCAAATTTGGCGTCCATTAAAGGGACACTGTCTAGTGTCCACTCAAAGTACAGATTTGATCGTTAAAGAAAGCCGAATTTTGATAGAACCTCATGAAGTCCAGTTTCTTTCTATTCTCCTTAATTTTTATTGTTACGTTTTATTGGGCTACTAACGTTCTCGCTCGATCTGCGCTGGAAACGAAAACCCTTAGAGACTTCGCTCGCAACGGGTCGAATATTTGCGCGTTCACGACAGGTGGTTGTATATTCAGAACAATGAGAGATAATGACGATACAAAAATAAGTCGAGAAATTATAACATTAGATCTGCTAGCATTGCTACAAACTATGAATATGTCATTGTCAACTTTAGTAGACTTAATGGACACTTTCTTACGAGGACTTATCGAGAACGCTCAGGAAAGATCATTTTCATGCTTTATTTATAGCATGAAATAATGTCACTAGCTCAGGACAATGAGGTAATGTCAAAGTTCAGCGCGATAGACGGAAGAAAAAACTTCTAAGGCATTTTGGACAGAACGGTGTTATATAAACTCTTTACGAATGGTTTTTCGGTATTTTGCACTCTCATTAAATTATTTTTTTATTCAATTCCAGGGGTTTTCTATTGGGTATGGTGGATATAGCTTTACCACTCTTTGTTGGTATTAAGCGGTGACTCTAGCCACATTGCTATGTTCTACAGCATTGCGAAACAATTCTGAATATGCGCTATAATTGGCTGTCAGATTGCTATAGCGATAATAGTTGCTCTAGAAGGTGTTGTCAGAATCGCTAAACCTGTTCTTGATATGATCATTTAATGTTATTTCTTTGCTGCTTTTGCCTGTCGCCGATACATGCATAGTAAGATTAGCGACGTAAAGGTATCTTAGTCCTCTAGAAGACGTGTTCTTACGCACTCTGTTTTGCGATAATACATTACCGAAGAAACGTAGTGTACTTTTAACAGGCAGGATCGACCGACGCTTACTTAGGTGATATCGAGTGAATATGTTGATAGTTTTATGACTAGTAATCTCAGGGTGACATGACAGATATACGCGATGTATCTGCTCTATTAGGTCATAAAACTTGTGGTAAATGATGGGAAATATTGAGAAATAAAAATATCATACAACAAGCCAGNGTTTAAGTAATCAACATTCCCAACCAACTTCTTGACAGTATTTTGTATCTCAGCACAGCAAAAAAGCAGAGCTGCTTCGTGACGCAATTTGCAACTAAAGCTGTCGTTGTCAACATCGGACGTAATTAGTTTCATAACATGTCAACAAAGAAATTCGGCTGCTTCGTCTTGAGTTTTTTATTCGACAAAAAAAGGTTATGCCGTGAGGAACAATTTACAAATAATGCAAGTGTTTCCATGAAGTGTTCGCTCGTAGAACTAGATATGATGCAATATTTATCATAATGCATGTCCATAGGGGTAAAATTATACTCTATTTGTAAAATTACGTTAATAATGGTCCACTTCAATTAGATATATCAAGCGTCCTTAGTGAAGAAGTGGTATAACAATTTATCTGTAATTTGGCAGAACCTGGCATTTGATTTGGTTACGGGCACAGCGCACGATCAAGTAACAAGATTCTGTTCTGAAAATGAAGGAGTGTGGGCGGAACGTTGATTGGTGGGTGCCGTTTTCCACCATCCTCACAGACTTCTTCCTCTTCGCAGCTTTCATCACGCAAATTCGATGAGTTCACGCACATTTGGATGTTCCGCATCCCTAGTTCTTTTGGTGGGAAATCATATATGGGGCCGTTTGATTGAAAAATAGACGATTTTTAAAACATATGTGCTACATTCTTTTAAAACCAGTTTAAAACCAGTGTAAAACCAGTGTAAAACCATCGTACACGAAACACAAGTGAGTAAATTATGTGGAATTAATGTGTAGTCACATTTAACTTAGTCAATATTCATAATCCCATAGTCACATCTGATATAACATAATAAGATTTACACACACGACAATGATCGTGCCCATTGTCAGGAGCATTCACTACGCGTGCCTACTCTAACTCTTAAACCAAGATCGTTAAAAGCTGGGACCAACGTTTTGAAGTTGGAAATAAATAAATAATGTTTTGGCGATACATTGCTTTAGGGTAAACTTGAGCAAGAGTACACATTATATTGTATTTCCACCATGTATTTAAGCTGCTTTAAAAAATTACCAGGAGGTGGCACTATCCCTTTAACCAACCGTTTTGTGAAGTTCCTCATTATATTTTACTAGTGTCTCTTTCAGTTACATTTTGCTTTACTGCTTGGAATTTGGAGTTATCACTGTTAATTTGGAGTTACTGCTTGGAGTTCAAATAACTTCTTATTCACCCAGCCATACAAATGCAGCACCAACGACACATGCCTTCAGCGAAATATCAGAGGCATGCTTCACTTTCATAACACACTTATATAACCTCCTTTGCCGCCACGTTCCTTTGATGTCAACTCCTGTTTTTCACCACGATACGCGCACAATATAAAAAAGTCGGCAGAAGCCAATTACCGCAACAATGGCGTCAAAACCCCTTAACAGCACAGTAGCGTGAGGAGAACGCACCCCGCCCAAACCCCGGGCGCTCCGTCAAATAAATCGCGTCCATCGAAATCGACCGTCCGTACGTTTGAAGTGCCGTCGGCGTGCCGGACGACCGGCGGCGGCGCGTTCGAGTACGGTGCCGGGCAGACGGCGTTTAACAGGGTGGAGTCGTGCACGAGGCCGACGAGGGGCGGGGAGCGAACTCGGCGACGGGGAGTTGTGGTGCCGGTGACGTCAGCCCAGAGGGTGTATACGTGACGTCAGGCCCCAGGAGGGGTGTATAGTGACGTCAGGCCCCATGAGGGGTGTGCTCGCGGACTTGTGACCCAAAGACACAGATGGTGTTCTGAATTATTGCTATTTTGAGCGTCTTTGTATGAGAGGAATTGGTATCGGTTAAAAATTTCGGATTGTGATACTGTAGCGTGTCGTGAGGTGATTCAGGGGTGAGCATTATCGTCTGTGAAGAAGCCATTGAAGTGAAAAACTAGTTAAAAGAGAGCTTAAAGTCCTTTTTAACGCTTTAACGAAAGAGCTTAAACATGAATTCTCGAATCAGTGGTCAATTTTTAACCTAACAACGTGATTTCGAAGATGCTTGCGTCATTTAAACGTTGTAAGGATGCGTTCACAGGTTTGCAAATGGTGACATGAGACTGCTTCAGACCTGGCCATGTATTATTTCATGCTGATTGGCGCCTTCCTGCTGGTACAGATTATCGGTGAGTATAACCAGACGAAATCAATTGTTTGATGCAAAAGTATGCGTCACAAACAATGTTGCACTGTAATAACGTTTTTTGTTAAACAATTCGTGAAACTTGTATCCAGCATGGCTTACACTTGTACATTCAGAAGTGCATTCAGAAGCTTCAGAACAGTGTATATAGCGGTTTACGTGCTTCAGAAGTGCTCAATGTCCTGCGCGACACAGGTTGGCTTGTTTTTCAACCTCATATATTAATATGAGCATGTTTCTTTTCCGATTTTCCGGATGTCTTGACATCAACAACGGCGTTCACCCATTTCGAAAGACTCGATTCATGAAATTCAAACGTAGTTTGAATTGATGAAGACATTCTCCATACCAGCATTAGTTATATTCAGCTTGACGGCTCGTCATATGAGGTAACTCAGGCTGGGCTTCACATATTATTTAGAAAGAATGTGCTTTGCAATGTTCACTGTTTGCCATTACATAATATCTGTGTATGATTCCAGTTCTGCACAGTGCAATGCAACATCATTAATATGCGCCCGTACTCGTTTCAGAGAGCCAGGTGACGGAGGAGCCTACCAGCGGAGCAGCCTACCGGCGCGAGAGCAACCAGCAGGCCTCCCAGCGGCCGTGCCGTTACCAGCGAAGCAAGCCTACCAAGCGGAGCAGCCTACCAGCAGAGAGCACCAGCAGCCTACCAAGCGCTCGTGCCTTACCAGCGAGCAGCCTACCAGCGGAGCAGCCTTACCAGCGGAGAGCACCAGCAGCCTACCAGCGGCTATGCCGTACCAGCGGAGACAGCCTGCCAGCGGAGCAGTCCTACCAGCAAGAGAGCACCAGCAGCCTACCAGCGGCTAGTGCCGTTACCAGCGAGCCAGCCTTGCAGCGGAGCAGCCTACCGGCGGAGAGACCAGCAGCCTCCCAAAGCCGGCTCGTTGCCGTTACCAGCGGAGGCAGGCCCTACCAGCCGGAGCAGACCTACCAGCAGAGAGCACCAGCAGCCTACCAGCGGCTCGTGCCGTTACCAGCGGAGCTCTCCAGTCGGGTGCAGTTCGACCAATCAGCTCCCTCACTTGTGACCGCTGTGTCAGGCAGGACTGCTTTCCTCCTCTGTCGGATCAGCAGTGACGCCAACGAAACGGTGAGAGAATCAATTAGTGGACGATCACATGAATTACGCGGACTGAGAACACGAATCATCGGCTTTTGCTTACTTCAACGTAAATGATTAACTTGCATCCTGGAGGGCCTCTGACAATAACACGCCCTGGAAGGGAGGGGCGGCGATTTCGCCCCCCCTCGATGTCTAAAACCATGCAACGTAGAGACAAGCGTATAAAGACGTTAGTTAGCTCAAAACAAGCTCTATCATACGTATATCGTTTTTTTAGGTCAGATCAATATTTAGATCATTAGAGGTAATCGAATGTTAGATTTGTCAGATTTAGGACTTCGCTCCAGAAGCCCCAAATATCTTTAGAACTATGACAGTCAAGAAAAAAACAGTACTTACACATCAAACGAATGCTCTTGCAATTTTTAATCTCTAGAGTGCTCTCAAGTTTGAGCTCAGTTCAATGGTCAAGGCTCCTGAGGTCATCAAAGGTAAAAAAACTATTTTTGGCAAAACTGTTTTTCACAAATAACTTTTTACCTTATAAAGATAGAGTGATACGTTTAACGCCATCATGTTAATACAGGCAAGACACTTTGAATCAAATTAATATAAACTAGGTTAGGTGAACTGATAAATTTGGCCTCAAGTCAAATTCAAGTGAAGGCCCACGTAGGTAATATTGCATATTGGGCGACGTGTCTCGACGAGACAAACACATTGGTACCATTGTCACTTATCTATCTTCATTTGATCGATAATTATATGCAAACATGTGTTGGTACATCAGTGCTGGTCACGGAATCGACCCGACCTTAAGTCACCGATATAAGAAATCAGAGAATTAACATATTGTAGATTAACATATATGAACTTATGCAATCAAGCAAGTTTTAAATCGATTGGCCCAAAACTGTGGCTGTGGTACGACCGCAAACGTTTTGAAAGTGGGGTCATCACGTGCCCTTGGTCTGGTGACCTGACTGAGATCACTTGAGGTCAAGAATTTCAAATAATGTGGGTGGGTAGTTGATTTCCGAACAAGGTACGCAAAAAACGGTGGCGGTGCGTGCCGACATTTTCCCGCTATCTTCGAAGAAACTTAGGGGTGGGTGAATTTTACCCCCTCCCCCCCCCCACGGTCACCCTCCAAGGCTCGTGTTAGGCCAATTTTCAAGATGTTTGATTTTCAATAAAAAAAAACACTTCTGTCAGAACCAAAACTGTGACCTGCTAAATCAAGCAAGTCAGAGGAGGTAGCCGTTTTGTGTGTGTGTGTGTTTCTTGTTTGTGTTTGTTCATCTGAAGCTCCTCCACCGATCAGATATGCTCTATACAGTCATAGTAGCCGTTTTCACGAATAATTTGTTTTTACCCGGAAGTACCCGGTAGTACCCACTACCCAGTAATATTTCGTGCGTTTTGGGTAATTGATTCTAAGAACACGGCTTTTCCCAAATATTTTTGGTGTCAATTGAAACTTTATAATTCATATAGCTTCAATTGATACCAAAAATATGCGGGAAAAGCCGTGTTCTTAGACTTATTTACCCAAAACGCATTAAATATTACCGAGAAATACCGGGTACTACCGGTTAATACAGGGTAAAAATGAATCCTTCGTGAAAACAGCTAGTGTTACTGTTTCACTCTCTGATTGTGTCATTCTGTCAACTTGTCACTGTTACACTGAGTAAGGGTTTCACTATGTCAGTTTAGCACAACGCCACTGTGTGTCTGTTTGTCATTGTCACTGTAACTGTGTCACTGTATCTGTGTTACTGTAACTGTGTCACTGTAACTGTGTCACTGTATCTGTGTTACTGTAACTGTGTCACTGTAACTGTGTCAATGTAACTGTGTCACTGTAACTGTGTCACTGTATCTGTGTTACTGTAACTGTGTCGCTGTGCTATTGTACGGCTGTATTGCGTCGTCATCGTGTTTCAGGTATCGTGGATCAGATATAAAGACCTGGCAATCCTCAGTGCCGGTGACAGGACGTTTTCTCATGATGGACGGATCCGTGTCTATCACCAGGTTTGCGCCACATTACACCTCGCTGACATTATCCTCATTTTCTGCTGATGTGTGCAAGTGGTGATTTTTTAATACGTGAAGGCTTACAAACGGTGCTGAGGAGTTAAGGAAGTGAAACTGAAGCAATAGCCGAGTGTTTCCTAATTCCTTTTCATATGAACTTTTCAAAAATTATAAGGGACCAGAAATAAAGGTAAACATATTTATTACAATAGCAATTTAAATTATATTTGTTCTTTCCTATGGGCTATATGACAACGAAGTAACCTTGACCGGACCTAAGACCTTGGACCTTGTATTGCCATGACGCATATGATGCTAACTCTCAGCTGCCTCCAGCCCAACAGCAGAGACTGGGTGTTGAAGATTAAAGTTTGTGCGGTTGCCATCTGACTCCGGTTGGTACGGGACTGTCAAGTGCCGACGTCGCCATCCTCGATGCTGGGATGTCCAGCTGCAGGTCGTAGGTCAGTGATGTCAAATCAGGTCTTACTCCTAAGTGGCAGGCTACATATGACATAATGACAATGGCCCACACATGAAATAGACAACGTGCAATTTGTGCAATGTTTTTCGAATCATGCGTGTCAATCTTAAAATGACAATGGGCTTTCAACGTCTCGATCTCGAACATAAACATTGCACACACCATTGTTCAGGCCAACATCAAGCTACGATGTTTTCTATTGCCGCAGTAATGCATGTGTTATAGTTCTTCGTATTCTTTTATTGTCTTTTTCATAGCCATAGGACGTAATAAACGTATAACAGTTATCCTCTTTTATCACCCAACTGTTATTGTCAGTTACGTTATTGTCAACTGTTACTGCCACCTGTTCGCCTAGTTACGTTCTGTATGACGTCTGTATTTATACTGTATTACAGTTACTGCTACTTCTGGCTGTTGGCTATGGTACATACCTGCCATGTATATTGCATATTGTATAATGAACTGAACTTGTCGTCTGATGTCGCTGCAGTGCCGACGACAGAGCTGCAGGGAGAGGAGGCGGTGTATGTTGACGTGGGCAGCACTCTGACCTTGACCTGTACCGTGACTGCACCAGCACCGCAGTCACCAGAGTTCATCTTCTGGTATCACAACACCACCGTGAGTGTCATTCTCGCATGTCGACGTGTAAGTATATGATTAACCTGCGATTGACTGGAGGGTGGAAATATAGCCACCTGACGAGTTTTCTCAAAGGCTCAAATCAAATATCGTTATCGACGTAAATTTTGCGGTATCTCTTATCACACCAATTTTACGTCTTCTGTAAAAAATGAGCAAATTTCGTTAATAAATGTTAGACTTATCGCATTTTTTTTTAATCATTTCACACGAGTTTGACGATAAAATCAGCTAAAATTAAACATGTCGTACATAGACCACGTTTTGACTCGAATTAAAATAAGAAACGTCAAAAGAAAGACAATATCCTGGCCTATAAAACGGCAATCTCGGATTTGTGAAGATTGTTTTTTTTTTACAAAAATGCAAAAAACTTATCTTTGAAGAGAAAATGTTCACAAAGTCAATGTTTTCAAAAATATGTAAAACAGCGGAATACATGTTTGAAATTTCCATATGCAAAATACTTCAACACAATTTTAAAGTAAGATCTATATTTTTGAGTAAGTCATGGCTTCTTAACCCGGCGTTGGTTTGGGTCTCACCCGAACGCCGCATCGCTCGTGGCTGCGGGGGGGGGGGGTATTCGCCCACCTCGTAATCTTCCAAACCAATTACCGCAACGATACGCGCAAGGCGGGAATCGAAAATTCTCAACGAGACCATTCTAAAAAGCATGCATTTTTTATTCAAATAAGGTAACATGCCAGGTCACAGTCAGATCAAAGGTGAAATGATATTATAAATAAAATGATATTTGAGTTTTTGGGCCATACTTTACATCCAAAGCCCTAGATTGAGACTGTTATCGCACAATCTGCTCTCAAATGTATGATGCATCTCCCGTGTAAGCAAAAAGGGAATCGTGGGCAAATGTCAAAATGTCAAGAGCCGTTCCAATTAGGTCACGATTAGCAAGAGGTCATGCGACACATGATTTATGGGTTATCTTACACGTATAACTCGATTGTAGCAGCCATTTGCACACCTGACCCGTTATAAGGTCGAGGTGAGGTCATTAAAGGTCAAAATTTGAAATGGATAAATATAAATACAAAATGCATTTTTCTTATTCAGTTTTGTCACAGCAGTACATTAGTATCATTTTTTGTCTGTATCTTGTAAAAAACGTACTTTAAAAAATGACGTTATGAGGTACTCACAACTCATACAGGGGTACCGGACCTGTCCGAAGAGTTACGGGGGAGGCGATTCCTGAATCGAGTTTCTTTCGCATGCAACGGCCATAGGCGTTTGATGTTAAAATCTTGACAATTGGGGGGGGGGTGGAGGCTCTGCCCCTCTGCCCGCCCCCTCCCTCGGTCCTTGCCGTCTTGTACTCAAATACTACATACCATAGGAGAAAAGCCAGTGACTCAGAAACTACAAGATTTGCTTTTTAAATTCGGTTTGGATGTAGTACATATGTAGTTTCTCTTACATATCTTCCGTTTTTGAAAAATAATGACAAGTGTATCTAATTTTTTTCAATGTTTGTTTTTGGTTAAAATCCAAAACTTTATCAAAATCCGAGATTGCCACCCCTTGTCATTTTGCTATCCAAAATGGGGATATATATGGTAACATGTTTACGTAGCATTTTTAAATTGCGTTTTGTTGGCTTTTTTGACAAAACGAATACAAAGTCAGCAGACAGAATCAGCTCTGCAGTTCTGAGATAAAACTGGTATAAAACGGCACATCTTTTTGTTAAGATTTATCCATTTCAATTTTTGCCTTTTTGACCAGAAATTGACCTGAGCTCGAGCACTTATCTTATAAAGTTGAAGTTCAGTATGGCAACATAATTATTCAAGCTATTGGGATTGGTACGTATAGAAGCAGCCCAATTAAACATGTGTTGCATGGACTTTTACAATCTTGCGGTCGCGGATAGTTGACCTTTCGTCACCATGACCTTTGCCTTAGAACTTTGGCAAATTCATTTAGCTCATGCACGGACTGTGTATTATACCTTTGGGAGCTACCTTGGGTGATCGATGGTTGCAATCAGAAGGTGCTTTTGGATGGAAATAATGGTCATAAGCTCAAATGTCTTGGTTCTGACGTTTGACCCGAAACCTTGGCCTGTATATGTGACAATCAATTACAAAATTGGTCGAAAATGCTTAGATGCGTCACAATAAGCGCTTTCGAACACGCTTTGTGCGTCTCGCTACGGACCATTTGGTTCCGGAGATGAAACCAGGGAAGCAATATGTTACCCCCCCCCCAGTCATGGTGTTCTGCTGAGACCCATGTCAAGGCAGGTTTTAAGTAAATACAATTTAGTTACGTTTATCAATAGTCATTTCATTGTCTGGAGGTAACATGTCAATGTGCAATACCAACATGCTCCATCTACATTCTGCATCATTAATGATTGTGCATCAATGATAAAGATTATCATCGATGATCATGGTCGACGTTAATACAATACAATTATAAGACATATTAGCTTTTTTAAACCATTTCATTCTGCTGGATACACCATAGCAACAGGGGCTTCGCCACAGGGGGAAGACGAGTCCCCGATTTTTGTTTCCTTTTAACATTACGCCTATTGACATTGCATGGCAGAAATCGACTTCATAATGCCTCTTTTCCACCCCCTTTCCCCAGTTTTCGGAACGTGGCCAAGCTCTTGCACATAGCAAATATACGCAAGCCATTTTAAGGCTTGCCTATTGCATGCAATGGCTTCATTTCATGTTCAGAATACTGAAATTGCATGATAAAGGAAAACGATAGAGCTAGTGCTGCCAGTGGAAAGCTAAATTTAGGAAGAAGTCAATATTGAAAGGCTATGACATCATTGATTCTGGACCATCTCGGTAGAACATGTCTGGAGCTGATCAATGGTGACCTCGACTTTAATAGAACAGGATGTAATCTGAACCAGAACCAATGAATTCTTGATTCGGCATGATTGCAACAGCAACGTAGTGGTCTTGCATACCAAGAACTAATGCGAAATGAGCATGCGTTGGGCGGGATCACAGTTCTGTCTTGCTGGATGGATCCCCTGTATGAGGTGTGATTTTGGCGTCACTATATCTGCAAACAGGGTTCCCCACTAGAGATGCAAATTACAGGACCACGGAGTGATTTTGGCGTCACTATACCTGCAAACAGGGCTCCCCACTAGAGATGCAAATTACAGGACCACGGAGCCGGTGCCGGGCCCAAATTCAGGCTCGGCGGCCCTGAAGCTGAGTCTGAACTCAGGCTTGCCGGTCTCATGCTGGGCTCAACACAAGTTCGGGGGTTAAAATATTGTTTAATGTATAATGAAGTAGACATGCAGATTGCTGGCTGCCGGGCCTGGTGGGTGCTGCCACATGTGGCCGGTCTTGATGGCGGTGTCACTCAATTTATGAGCGGTGCGGTGCGGTGGGGTCCTGTTTTTGGAGAAATTTATTTGCAGTCTCCCTCCAGACATTTCCCGTGCCAGGCACAATGCAACTGGCTCCTGACCTCCGCACAGTGCTAACGGCACATAGCCGGATATAGCCAGCTACAGCGGGAGATAACCACGCCGTCGTGCTGTTGCAAAACATCCACAACAACACAAATCCCCTATCTGTTATATTAGCCGTTTTCACGATGGCTTATTTTGCGCGAAATTTTTAAAACATAAAATACTTTAGTAGTAGCCGTCTTCACGATGGACTAAATTGCGATAAATGTTTTAACCCTCGCCCTACGGTCCCGTAGAGCGAGGGTTAAAAACTGTTTTTTTTTGCAAATTAGTCCATCGTAAAAGCGGCTACTACTAAAACATTTTAAAAGATTTTAAAATGTTTTAAAACATTTCGCGCAAAATAATTCGTCGTGAAAACGGCTATTATACGCATAAAGGACTTCTTCAAACAGAAGCAAACCCGCTCTTTCTGAACGACAGAAACGCCTCCATGTGTTTCAGCTTGATCAACTACGCTGAGACTGCGAGACGAGTTAGCATCGCGACCGAAGGCACGAGCAGGCACCACGACGTCCTCCCTGCGGATCGAGGTGGCTCGTGCCAGCGACACGGGCGCGTACACGTGCAGTCCCTCCAACTCTGCGGCCGCAGCCGTCAATTGTGCACGTGTTAACAGGTGAGCCGGACGAAATTCCAGCACGGGATAGTGGTGTTCTAGGTTGGCTGTTTCGAACTCAGTTTCTGGTCGACACGTTGCCGTGGGACTGTGAATGCCCATTATTACTGTTTACCACAACTGTGTCCTTGGTGACTGTGGGTGAGAAAGGCTCACTGAGTGGGTCATGCAGGGAAGAAGGGGGATTGGCTTAAGTAGTATATGCTAAGACACATTACATAGGGAGGGTATGTCCCTTGCTGTTCCATGTTTGTATATATATATAATTAATATATGATCTATGTATATATATAATATATAAGTATATATATAGTATATATAGTATATCAAAGTTCTGTTAATATTAAAATAAGTAGATAAGTCAACCACGAGTATGAAGTGGAACAATTGTCGTCCGCGAATTGCAGACAGCGTGGATAAGCTTGTTAAACACCATATAAATCCGCATTCTGCCTCAATAGATCATGTAATTAGAAGACCATTTCTTCAAAATCAACTCTGGAATTTAGGTAACATGTGTCATCAGCCATTGCTACAGAATGTTGTAAAAACATGATTTCCCTAATCAGGTATGCCCAACGACGCTAAGTGATAACAGTGATTGGGTGTATATTCAGCATAACGCAATATTTGGTAATGTTCCAGCGGAGACGCCTGCTGCTATGCAGATCAACGAATCAGCGATTGACGTCACCATCTATGACATCATCGTCCCTGGCCATGATCGTCCTCACGGCGGTCGGCAGAGTCCTCCAGTGAGGAAGTGTCCTCGTCTCCCTTCAGCTTCCACCTGTCGCCGACATGAGCGAGTCAATGCAGCGATATAATGTGCGTGCTCGGATCTCCATCGGCGCTGTGAAGCGATCAGTGTTGACTGTTGTTGGACGAGTGAAGAGATTCAGAGCTTGTGCATGAGCCTGAACGATCATCATACAACAATGGTGCTGCAGCGTACAAGGCAAGGCCTGCTAGGTGAAGAATAGAACGTGCTTGACCTTGCCACCCGCAGAATAACTGACATGTGACTGTTGAAGGACACTGAAGTGTGCAAGCCACAACCAGTGTCAATTTGCATTTACATGAACAAATATTCCATCGATAGAAACATTGAGATCATGTGAGATGTGATGTTGTTCCTATGACAGATTTGAGAAAAATTGAAACGATGTATAGACGTAAGATCAGGTGTATAGACGTAAGGTCAGGTCGGTCTGTTTACAGTAAGCATATGTCATAGCGTTATGACTTCAATCTACCTGATGAACCAATGATGAACTGAACCAACCCTAAGGCCATCATACCCGACACCAATCACTGAATCAACCCTAAGGCCATCATACCCGTCACCGATCACTGAATCAACCCTAAGATCATCATACCCGACACCGATCAGTGATCACTGAATCAACCCTAAGATCATGTCATACCCGTCACCGATCACTGAACCAACCCTAAGGTCATCACACCCGACTTCTGTGAGCTGTCATTGTTGCACTTTTCTGATTCATATCTGTATTTTCTTCTGATGAAACAATTATATCACAATACAACTGGATGCTAGCTGAAGCTCGTGATTCTTAACCTGACTCAGGGTACGCCTGAGGCCTCGAATACGACTTCGCCCTGTGCGGGTCAAAATGTGACCATCCATAATCTCGAAAATCAACCCTCGCCATGATTGGGACGTCATTTTGAACCCCTGACTTTTTTGGGAATAGCAAGAAAAGTGCCTCGTGCATCGCTGTCAAACTTAGAGGACCTGTTTAGGCAGCAATTATCCACATTCTGTGAAAGTTTGAATCACAAGGCATTTCAGTTCAGGTCACCATGTCATATCAAATGACCTTATCACCAAAAATATTTGTGCTCGTGCTAAAGCCATGGTGTTTATCTTACATATTTGATACTTATCGGATTTCGTATGGTCATAAGTAGTATGACAATGTTTACACAGTGTTCACTAGAAATGGCTCAGTGTTCTTTAACCCTCGCCCGGGTAGGGCAAATTCACCACGTGTCCGGGTAGGGGGTTGGTACGACCTCCCTGTGCGTTTCGCCCCTAATTGAGCTAGCGCTTCGATTCGAAAACGAACGTGTTGCTTGTGACAAGAGGAAGCCATTGACATATGATTTTAAGGTCCTGGGTCAATAGGTGACTTCTGAGGTCATGTCAAAGACCAAAATGTCACATATCGTAAATGTGTGAAAATTGAGTACTGATCGAGCCAAAATGGCAAAAAAAACATCTTATTATGCTCAATACATGCCAAATTTGAAGTCAGCGTAAAAACATTACCTAAAAACTGCCAAATTAAAAAAGTCATGTCAGGTCATCTGAGGTCAGTGACCTCGGTTGACATTTGTAAGCACATGACCCCAGTGAAACATATAATTATGTAAAATGGCTCCAATATTTTAAATCAGCGTCAAAAACTGTCCTAAAAGCGACCAGGAGCCTAAAAAGTCATCGGTGGTCGTCGGAGGTCAGTGACCTCAGCTGACCTCAGAAAAGGTCAGTCGAGGTCACATTCTCAGCAGAAGACACACCTGTCACCTGGAAACACCTTTGCATTTGCTCCTGAACGTCAGACACTCAGAAACTAAACATGTAACAAGGATTGATACTAGGTACGGGACGCCAGTTTCGCCTGACATGACCTTGAGAAACAGGTCATAGGTCACGGGTCATGCGAGTTGTAAGTTTAGCATTTTCAGAGTATGTTTCAAATTGTTCAAAAATAGGATACTGAAATTTTCATCGCGATCGGTTATAAACTACGTAGGTAATTTGGGAAAAACCGAAGAGGTAGCATCCACCTCCTTACCCGGGCGAGGGTTAAAGAGATCTAAGAGATCTAAGATCTAAGGTTTAAGAGATCTAAGACGTCGACACGTTCGTGTCAATGAATGGGCGCGGCTGGATGCTGCCTAGTGTGATATCAACGCGCCAAAGCATTAAAGACAGGGGAAGGCTTTAACCCTATTAGTGGCAGGGCAAATATTGCCCACCCCTCATGTTTTTTTGAATCTCCGAAAGGCTACGAGTAGGCTTTGAAACTTGGCTTTAAATATCTTTTTCACATGGAGTCAATTGGAGTTTTGACTTGAACGAGGCGGTTCCAGGGCCAGTTTTGGGAGGACTTTTCGGCGACAATGGCGATAATACGGAAATGCGGTCTTCACGGATTCTTCCTAACTGCCTCAAGTATGAAGAAGTTGCATAGCTTACGGTGATTCAAATAAGTTCAAATTGGTTGATGTTCATGCAATATTGTATTTTTTACGGCAGAGGCGGTTCAGGTACTTGATAAAGGGGGAATTTCCAAAAAGATGAAAACGCCTAGGACAAGTCATCAAGCAAAATAATTGCGATTATAGCTATGAAGATGCTGGAGATAGTTTCTCCTTCTAATTTTTGGCATAATTTATTACGTCTGAGTTTCAAGGCGTGTCCAGGCACCAGAAAAAGGGGTAATACTTGCAAAGTGAATTAACGATAATAATACACGATTACGTGCATAAACAGATAGTTGAGAATGATGACTGGCATATTGATCCGGAGAGGAAATAAATACATTTTATTGCAGAGGCGCGCTCAGGAATCGAAAAAAGGGGTCATATTATTACAAAGAAAATTTGATGCATGGGCTTACAAGGACATAACATACTGCAGTTTTCCGATGAAAAAAGCCCAGGGGGCCTTTTGAAACATTTGAAGAATAGGTCGAGCCAGGTAGGGTAAAAAGCGATAACTTATGTGATATTGAAAAATAATTGCAGCAACTAGTAAATGGTTGACTAGTTAGTATTATATAGCGGGATTATTTATCAAAAGGTTTTGACCTCCAATGGGATCCTGGATACGTCCATGATGATTTCAGTATTCAAAATGGACTATCTATGACAGTAACTGATTTATATTCGTGGTAGAAGCATGACTGCTGATCATATTTTGTATATTTGGCCTCCCCTTTTCGTTAACCTGACACCACCTATGGTACAAAAATATGCTTAATAGCTATTTTGTATGATTTACAAAGCACTAACTATTGCATTTATTCAGAAAAAGCCATAAAAAAACGTTTGAATTACGCTTTTACTTCGCCCCCCAATTTAGTGACCTCCACACGCCTATGATTTTTGAATTTTTAATAATCGTCATCATATATCAATTTCCCACTTAATATCTATCGATCAATGTCGATTGAATTAAAATCGGTTGATAAACATGGCAGTTGTATTGGATCAAAAATACCTCTAAATTTTGTACTTTTTGGGCCCCGTTGCCCCCCCCCCCTATTTAAGATTTATAACATTATTTTTTTAATGTAGATCATTGTTAACGTGAATGACCACCGTTCGTTGAAAATTCGGACGGGTAGATCTCGAGATCTCCGGGGGGCTCGAATATGCCCATCCCTGCATTTAAATTTTAT
>VOPJ01003834.1:45718-79185 GCA_014673585.1 Semibalanus balanoides
TTTTACTTCGCCGCCCAATTTAGTGACCTGCACACGCCTATGATTTTTGAATTTTTAATAATCGTCATCATATATCAATTTCCTACTCAATGTCTATTGATCACCGTTGATTGAATTAAAATCGGTTGATAAACATGGTAGCTGTGTTGGATCAAAAATACCTCTAACTTGTGTATTTTTTTGCCCCCCGTTGCCCCCCTATTTAAGATTTATAACATTCGTTTTTTTTAGAAATGTAGATCATGTTAAGGGGAATCGACCATTGTTTGATTTTTGAAAATCGGACGGGTAGATCTCGAGATCTCCGGGGGGCGAATATGCCCCACCCCCCACCCCTGCCACTAATAGGGGTTGCCGGGAGCCTGCCACTAATAGGGTTAAGGGCGCCGCAACAAAAGAGTTATATGGCGCCCATTGTGCTGACCAGGAGCCCGACTACCCTGGAGCCCACTCACCTCATGGGTGCTGTTATGTCGGGAACACGAGGTGACAGCAGCAGTGACGGAGCGCTGACAGAGACGCCGGCTGACCCCCGGCGGTGAGACGGGGCGACACTGGGCACTATCGACACTGCCTTCCGCCTGCTGTCGGATACCTCACAGCAAGCGTCACTGGCAGGTCACCGGTGATCCAGCTGCTGACACAGAGGGAGAGAGAGGCGGCAACAGGTGAGACAGGTGAGACAGACAGACAGACAGACAGACAGACAGACAGACAGACAGACAGACAGACAGACAGACAGACAGGACAGAACAGGACAGACAGACAGACAGACAGACAGACAGGACAGACAGACAGACAACATACAGACAGACAGACAGACAGACAGACAGGACAGACAGACAGGACAGACATACAGACAGACAGACAGACAGACAGACAGACAGACAGACAGACAGACAGACAGACAGACAGACAGACAACGACAGACAGACAGACAGACGACAGACAGACAGGGTAACAGACAGAAAGACAGACCAACAGACAGACAGAAGGACAGACAGACAGACAGAACAGACAGACAGACAAAGACAGACAGACAGACAGACAGACAGACAGACAGACAGACAGACAGACAGACAGACAGACAGACAATACCCAATTACCGGCTCACTAGCATTGGTTATTCCTATGCCAATTCTTGCCTGTCTGTTTTTCCCACAGTCCGTCCCCATCAGTACTAGGGGTGTCAATCTGTTACCAAAATTTTGGTTACCGAAAAATTGTGTGATCGATTTGGTAATCGGTAAGCACCTCCCCAACATCTTGAGCGGGGGAAACTGTTCCCCTACCCCCTCTACCACCGCCCCTGCCTTCCTTCAAAATGTCATCAGAAAAGAATGCCTCATAAAATGCTTTTCTGAAGAAATGCTCAAATAGGCAGTGCAATACCAATCAGGACTGTCTGAAATCACCCGACTCACTCTGCGAACTCAAGTTAGTGACAAGGGCCTTGGCTAGTGGTATATACGTTAATGCCTACCTATTAGTTAGGCATTCACCTTTTTAAACCAAAACCAGTGGTGGGCAACTTCCGTTACTCCGTTACTAGCGGAACCACTTTTGTATTTAACGGCGTAACGACCTCATTACTTTTCAAAACAACAAAACGGACCAGTAACTTTTGTTACTTTATAATCCAGTATGTTACTGCGTCACTCCCTTCGTGTTGTGTTGAGATAATGGGCGGCGGTGTGAAAAGGACGGGCAGACTGCTGGCCGCAGCCTGTCACTGAAGGCGGCCGGTGTGAAGAAAAGGAGGACGGGCAGACTGCTGGCCGCAGCCTGTCACTGAAGGCGGCCGGTGTGCCGATACTTGGTGTTGACGTTAATGCAGCAGTAGATGGCGTGTCGGCGGTGTGTTGATGGCCATGTCAAGGTACCATGATCACTGTGTGAGGACAATACACAGTCTGTGACCATACTGTCCTATATGAGCGCCTCGTCGACCTGTCGGCAGTTTTACATCCGATCGATCGTTTAACCGGGCCGGTGCTCGGCGCCAACTTCCTCGGGCCGGGGGGTGTTTCGACACCCCCCCCCCCCTTCTAACTCGGCTCCTATGGGACCTAGACATAAACCAACAATACCCGCTTTCGAGAGCCTCGTCAAAAAGGATTGGAAACTATTTCGGCTGAAAAAAAAATTCAGGTCAATATTAGAGTCACACGAGTCATCAAGTCAAATTTTCTTCAAAATTTTCCAGATTTAGGACAATAGCTCTCATCCCCAAATATCTCGGAAACTATGATAGCTGATGCATAGTAAACAAGTAAAGAAGGCATGAGCATAGATATTTGAATTGGCAATCGCACCCTATGTCCTCAAATTTGAGGCTCAGATACAATAGTTTACGGCTCCAGAGGTCATCAAATGTCAAAAATGCAGTGCTTTTGGTAAAATATGTTTCCTGAATAGCATTTTATAGTCAAAAAAATGACAACATTTAAATGATTTACACACTATCGTGTTTCTCTCGTCAGCGCTGATTGAAAACATTACTACATGATGGACCTCGTCAAAGGTCAACTTCAAAATTTGACCTCAGGGTCAAGGTCATTTGGTGACCCAGATAGGTCATGTTGCCATATTGGGGCGAACGCGGACAGACCGATAATAAATACCAGTGTCATCCGCTTCGTCTCTATCTTCATTATATCCATAAGTTCATTAGCAAATTCATTTGCTGAATGACCTCAGATGACCTCAGAGACCTTTGTAGACATCTTTTAGAAACCAATCGCCCGTAGGTCATCAGAATGAGCCTAAAAAAACATGATTCTGAAATGAACAGCCTGATATCCAATGCATACTTTCAGAATAAGAAGCATCTGTTTATTTTCTCATTTCACTTATAAATGGGGAGGTCAGGAAATGACCTGACCTTAGGATCACCGATTAAATTCGAAAATCGAGATTATACAAACTTTAGATAGTCATTGCGTCTTATGACACCCTGTAAGCGAAAACCACATCCGCTAAAAAACGGTGGCTTTGGTGGAACCGCCAAACTTTTCGGAGGTGGTCACTTACCTAGCCTGGTGACCTGACCTGACATGACCTATTGTCAAAAACTTTTTTAAAGCTGTCACAAAAGTATGATAGAACAGTACTTGAAAATTTGGCGGCGTTACGCGCCTGTATCACTTTTGCTTATTTGGTTCCCTAACATAGCGTAACATTAGAAGTTAAGTCAATGACACATCTTTCGTATTTGCAAAGTACCTAACCTTGAAGGGATATTGCCACCTCCGGAAGATTTCTAAAAGCAACTTACATGAATGGTGTGGATTAAATATCATGTACGCTCTTGTTCAAGCTAAGATGGCTGCTCTCATCCTGTTTGGCTGTCAAACTGACTCAACTGTTGTGTCCAAGTAGCACGTCCAAGGCCGAAGAGTACGAATTCGCCGAGACTTGACATTGACAAGTATATCTGCGTTATAAGGTGTCACTCAACTTGTACGGCCTGAAGTCGAGCCATAGCCATTATTGCTGTGTTATTATGAAAAGAAACTAAGGTTGTTGTCTGTTCACAATATAATTAACTGCATAGACATTTTAATTTTAAAGTTCAATGACGAAATGGTGATGTTCAGTTTGCAATATAAAAAAACGTCCACAAAGAGGTTATTCGAAATTGTGAGGAGGCGACTCCAATTTTACGAATGCTTGCCAATCATTGAACGTACAAATGTATTGTTTGATCTAATGAGGGGACTTTCGGGAACCAGACTTAGCAGGTGAAATAGGGCACACTTAATCTACTGATACAAACCAAAAACTATATGTTGGCCTGCAAGGTGGCACAATCCCTTTAAAGGAAAGTATCACCTTTTCCCACAAAAATGAAGTTATGTAAAACATACACTTATTTTGTATAAAAAAATATTCACTGCAAAAAATAAATACATCATATGGCGGCAAATACAATAAATATATGTCGAATTGATACCAAAGTGGCGCATTTCCCTAACTGCGCACCCTTTCTACCATTCAATCCATGATTTTCGATGGACAATAACGCTGTGTTGTATACTGGGCTGCAGTGGGCTACCCCGAATAATTGTACTGAGCTGCCCTGGGCAGCAAATTCTGACCCTAAATTTCAAGAGCTGCCCAAAATGTCCAAAAGCTATCCCAATTTTGATGTGTTGGTGCCAACCCTGCTCTGAAGAGATATTGTTAAAACCTGCCACGTTTTGCAGACTGGCCCATCCCTTCCTCAAATACTGCCTGAAGACGCCTCTGATCCACCATCTCCCATCATCAGTCCATCACTGCATCTGAAGATGCCTCTGTTCCACTATCTCCCCCCATTGCTGCCTGAAGACAGAAGATGCCTCTTTTCCAGCATCACTGCTACCTCTGCAGAACATCGCTGTTCTATTGATCCTCCCCCTGGAACCATCTTCACTGAAAAATCAGGACCAGGATATACCCTGGGAAGTCACAATCAATAGTGGAAAATACCCTGCCAGTGACATCATCAGGCTGGCTGCACCAACAACCTACCCATGCATCTATTTTAATATGTTAACCTTGTTCAGACTCATCACACTACCTAATGTGCTTGAAGGGACACTGCCACCTTAACATTATATTTGAGTTGAGATAGCCATTTTCCGTGCTAGGCATTGAAATTATGTACAGTATACGTTAAAACAACCACTGAGGTCAAATCACAAAGAAATTAGAAATTGGTTTTGACATCTGTAAGTTGTAACATCCCCAGTCCCCAGTGTATTTGAATGGGGACCCTGATCTGATGACGTTGGCACTCTTTACTAAATGTTGATGATAGCTGTTGACTTGTTTTACATTTGGCCATACATTAGCCGTACATATGGCAGCGTGAAGGTTTTCTCAACTCCCGAAATTCCTTCATATGATGTCATCTTTGTTGTTGATTTGGGCTTTAGGGCGCCGTAACTACTGAGGTTATGTGGCGCCCATAGATATATGATGTCATCAGCCCAAATATTAAAACTTAACTTTTTTAAATTGAGCACCGTTTGTGAGAAACAAATGTCATAATCGTGTTTGGAAGCAATTACTTAATATTTGGCACCACAAGCCGCGTACATTTGAGAAATTTTGGGAACGTGGCAGTGTCCCATTAAGCATGACACCTGCCCTACCAATGCCCATAATTTAATATGTTAACTGGGGGCAGCAGTGTCAATTTATGAAAATGATTGGGGGGCCCTAATGCTAACTTAATATATTTGAACTCCGTTCTTACCATGCAATGCTGTAGGCCTAATGTTAAAATTTGAAATCATTGGGGGGCCCGAGCCCTCCCAAAAGTATACAAATCGGCACCGGTGACTGGGGGGATTTGTCCCAGCAGTACCTTGAAATCTCCCAGTTACCACAAAAATCCACTGCAGTTGAAGGTAAAAAAGCGTGTTGAACTGTCCCAAAGACCTGTGTTCACTCACCCGGTTCACTCACCTGGTTGGGTTCCCCTTACTGAGCATTGACTTTGGACAGGAAATGAAAGAAAGGAACATAAAGGGAACCCTAACGAAAAGACGCGCCAGCCCGATCGAGTAGTACAGCGGTGTAAAAAGCAAATTATAATATGGTGGAATTGGTGCGGCCTTGAATATGTTACACTACATAGGCTCTAACATTTCACCGCTCATATTCCGATACAGACATTTACAAAACCTCAATGAAAACAGAGTGGGAATATTGAATGCGTGCGTAGCTGATAACAGCATAATCATCGTCAGTCCACTCGACATGATTCGAACAAAAGATTCCCATGGTTTCCTCTAGTGACTTTGTGAAGCAAAATGATAAGCTAGGCGCGGTTACAACATCTTGTGGTAAGGATTATTCCCCAAAGTGAAAAAAAAAAACCAACGGGCCAAAAAACGGGGGGGGGGGGGTTACAAAATTGAAAGAAACGCTTCCTAACATACGGTACAGGACGTCGGTGTAAAGATTTTATAACAGTG
Source organism: Semibalanus balanoides (assembly GCA_014673585.1). Lineage (NCBI taxonomy): Eukaryota > Metazoa > Arthropoda > Thecostraca > Balanomorpha > Balanidae > Semibalanus > Semibalanus balanoides. Next base: position 51,688 of record VOPJ01003834.1, read on the forward strand.
ACCCGAGTACCGCTGTGGGGGGCTACTGGAACAGATCCGAAGCAGAAGGGGAGACTCTCCCATTGAAACTCTTCCAGCACTGAAATCAACTGCCCGTATCAGTCTCCCCTGCACCGAGTAAAGGTTCAGAGTGCGAAGTCTATCGGCATAGTTTTAAGCCTCAACTGAGATATCTGTTTCGTCCCACCTCTCTGAACGGACTCAAGAGCGCAAGATCTCCCTGGTAGCATGTGTTTCCATACACAAGAGCATACTCAATCAATGGGTCTGATATGAACAGTGAGGAGAAACAGCATGAATCAGTTTGTCCTGCAGCCAGTACTTTTGAGAAAGTTTTGAGCAAGCCCTCCTGCTTATGGACCAACTGAACGAATGTGATTATGAACTTTGAGGTCAGTGTCAACCATTACCCCCTAGATCTAAGTGGATTTTAACTGATGGGATCAAAAGACGTTCTGGACGTACTCAGCAGGAGTAGGTCACTGAAATGAGCGGGAAAACCTCAGACAGCACATTTCTTGGGGTTCATTTTCAGGCCCCAGGACACAGAGGTATTGTACAGTTTGTCAATATCTGACTGGATGTCAGAAGCGGATGAAAGTTGGACATGAACAGATCGGCGATGTACACAGGCATATATCTTAAGATCGTCAGCAAAGATTTTGCAGTGACATGTAAGGTTGACTGCTATGTGATTAATATAAATAAAAAAGCGGTCCCAAGACAGATCCCTGGGGGACCACACTGCACACGTCCCTTGACTGGCTCATCGACCCCATGGCTGCTGACACCCTCATCACACGGTCAGAAAGGAACGAGGATATCCACTCAAGAATTCTCCCCCGGACACCAATGAACTTAGTTTGTCAGTCAAGTACTGAAGCATGCTTGTCTACTTTGTGGACATTGTTACGCCAGAGCCCTTGAGGATGATACCATGCCATTGGAGTATATCGTAGACACAAAAAAGCCTTCGACAGTGGTAAATCATTTATTTGCTTGTGAATAAACTGTCACGGTATGGGATGAGACGGGAAATGTGCAGAACTCATAAAGATTACATGACTAACAGAACGCAGAAGGTAAAAATAAATGATTCATTTTCAGCACCCAGACAAATCACATGTGAAATACCTCAGGGATCTGTCCTTGGGCCATTGCTGTTTTTAATTTACATAAATGATCTGAATCGCATCTCACAAAATGTAAAGTCAATTCCTTTGCAGATGATACAAATATATTTCTAAGTGATCCAAATTATGAGAATCTGGAAGTTAAAATGAATTGTGAGCTCCAGTAAATACAAACATGGTTTGCATGTAACAAACTGAAGCTCAATGTGGATAAAACCAGCTTCCAGGTCTTCACAAAGTTTTAAAAAATCCAGTATTACCTGCACTTACAATTGGTACACACAATATGGTGATCAAGCATACACCAACAGTCAAGTTTTAGGACTCCTTGTTTTGATTCTGACTTGACTTTCAAAGCCACATAAGAAACTTTGCTCAAAACTTTCTCAAATTGCAGGCCATTGGTGAGCAGGACAAGGTGTATTGGAAAACGCATCACCTTCTCTTGTTATACAATAGCCTTTTCTTCCCTCAATCAAATTTACTGCTGCCTGTATGGGGCATAAATTATGAGCACAAACGTTCATGCATCTTTGAAGATACAGAAAACGTTTCGCCAGAAACCATTTTGGGTTTGAAATTCCAGGACTCAGTCACATCTAAATTCAAAGAAATTGGAAATGGCTTACTATGCATAGTAATAGTAAATACAAGTCCATTATCTTTGCATATAAAAATATAAATAATCACAGCCATTGTGTTAAGGGGAATCCTAAAGTAAAAATACTAATATAACCCAGAAGCCGGATATGTTGAGATTCCTTTAAAGATATACATACCGCAAACAAACTTAAGGTTTTTTCGTCCAGCAAACATGGAACTCATTACAAGAAAAAACAGCTTTAACATAGCAAATTTATCTGAAATTATCAACCACTTAAGACAAATGTGAAATGCCTACCTGCTACAGATCAGTTGTCGAGATGAGAAGACAGGAAATGGAGTTTTGAAATCATGTGCACAATTAAACCGAAATTACCAAAAAAGTGTCCTTGGATATGAAGTAAGAACTGAGATAAACTAGAAAATGAAAATGGGCTGAAGTAAGTAAGAATAACTAGAAAATGAAGAAGAAAAAGGTATAACTTTGTCTGACTATTCTGTAGCAAGGAAGTAATTATTCTTATAACAATTTTGTAATCATTTTATTGGTTTGTATCTTATTTTACAAGAGCTTTGCTCGTTCTGTATCCCTAAGTTTTTCTGTATATTATACACAAACTAATTTCACCCTAACCTATGGCGCTGGCTCTGGGCGGCCAACCACAACAAGCTCTGCTTAGCTGGATTGGCTCCCTGGAAATCCAGCATACACATGCATGAAAATGGCCAGAATAGTCCCGAAGTCTGCCTGAAAGTTCTTTACTAACCATGTATGTATCGAATGAGTGAATGCATGAATTATGGGATCCTATTAGGGGGTGTCACTTGCTGTCTTCAGCGCCTGACTACTATTGCCTTCCTTATATAATTTACAATACTAAACAATGGCATTCTTCTCTCCTATATCTTATTAAGTTTCTTCCATTTCTTTAGCTGGGAGTGCCTGCGACTTTCTCTTATGTTCTCTGGTGGTAACGTATGGTGTTTTGAGTCGCTGGGATAGGGGAGGGGGAACTCCTGGTCACCTGCTCTTGGGTGGCGGTTAGAAAAAAAAATGTCATGACAGACCACATCAAACGCTTTACTATAATGAAACAAAATGACATGAACAACACTTCCTTCATCAACAAATTTGGAAACTTCACTATACACCAACAGTAACTGGTCCATAGTAAGACCTGCCAGCTCTTGAAGCGAACTGGTTTGGCATCCAGCAGGAAATCTGTCCCTCCAAGAACCTGGTCAAGTGTTGGGTAATTAGGCGCTCCATAGTTTGCAACACACTGATGTTCAAACTAACTGGTCTGTAGTTGAGGGATCATTTCTACTTCCTTTTGTGAAAATGGGGATAACGAGTCGACAGCCTTCCACACATCCGGACCACACCTTCACAGAGCGGAGCGTCTGAATATGATACACAATGGATATCAAGTTCAGAAGCGCAGGACTTCAGGAACAAGGGGTGAATACCATCTGGACCCATGGCCGAATTACCGTCAAGTCCCTGTAGAGTAGTTCTAACAGCATCAATAGTGATAACAATGTCACACATCTGTTCATCGTAAAGTTGGTGAGGAGCAGGGTTGCTTTGCTAGGGGAGATACGGTTATAGACAGCAGCGAAGGATTCTGCAAAACACTCAGCCATATCACTCTGGATCATCAAACTGAGTTGGTCCAGAGCCAAGCCGCACGGACCGACCGAGGGGCGCCCTAAGACCTTTTGCTCCTGATATAAGAAGCAGAAGTTTGGGATCTGTTTCGACTTTATAATCAAGTTGCTTTCATAGTCAGCTTGTGCTCGTACAGCGAAAGAACGGTACTGGCGGTTAACCAGTGTCCTAGGATTGCACATTTTGGGTGTTAAGTGGCACCCTACAATAAATCATATTCCACTCTTTTCCCAATTGAAGGGTATTTTTCAGCCATCTTTTTCACTTTTGATATTATTTTTCACTCATTTTTTTAATTGTTTAAAAGGTCAGAAAAATTGATCAAGTTTTGTTCAATAGCAAAATGGGTAAATCCCTTGAAAAAGGCTTCTTTTTAGGTAAGAATTTTCCACTTCTTTCTTCCTGATTTCAGACTGCATTTTCACTCTCACGCCTGGGCTCTAAAGCAATCCTAGGAACACTGGCGTGTTAACGATGTGATTTGGCGCAATGACGCATGAGTACTGTTGCAGACCTCCGAGCTGCTGTCTGACAGATTTATACCTTTGCCACACAAGCTGGCGCTGACGGGATCAGGCTTGAAGGTGGTCTGGTCTGGAAGGAACGAGGCTTTCTCTTGAACCTTCTTTAGAGGGACAAACTTCTCAACAAGGTTAGTCAGGATGTCAGTCAAATGCAGGACACACTCGCTTGTACTTTTGTCAGCAAGCTCCCGATCCCAATCAATATCTGACAAGTGTTCCCCGATTGGTGAGTACCTGCCCTTGTGCCAGGCTCTGCGCTGATCATTGTTAGAGTCTGGAACATCACTTAAACAGTCAGTTTGAAACACATAATCAAAGACCACAGGGCAATGATCGCATCCTGGGAGTGGGGCCATAACATTAATGCTGCGATCCGGTCCTGTTCTGAAGGTCAATACCAAGTCGAATGAATATTCCCCTGATCTGGGGAAATGTGGTCTCAGACACCCCATTTGTGTCAAGCCCAAGAGCTGAACGCATCAATAAACATTGTTTTTAAGGGGTTGGGCAACGCATTGCTTGCTTCAGAATGAGACCAATCAATATTTGGAAGGTTAAAATCACCCAGCATAACCACTTCTTTGTCTGAACAGTAGTCACACACAAGAGAAGCAAGCAGATTGTTTGCCACTATCGAGTTTGATGGAGGCCGATAAACCACAACCATGTGTACATTGAAGGATGTTAGTCTGAACGATAACACATCAGGTAATGGTCGAGCCACACAGTCCACAAGAAGACTGGCATGCACAAATACACAAACACTGTGCTTCTGAACAGGTCCAGTGACATCATGATGGATCAGAGTGAAGTGAGGGATTTCAATGAAGGAATCAGAAATGGGTGGAACCAGATGTGTTTCTGTGACACAAGCCAACTTATTTTTTTATAAACAGAAAATCAGAAAGGGAGTTCAGTTTGCTGCACAAGCCATTCACATTTACATGGGCAATGCGGAGGACAGTAAATAATGGCTTTGTAGACGAACTTCCTAGTTTGACTGAGTAGAAGGGTTGGGCTGTCTCTCAGTGTCAGTGCTTTCAGCATCTTCCCCGGTTCTTTGCGCACGTCGCTCTCTGAACTCTTTGCGCTGGGCATATGTGAGGTCATGTCAAATGAATACAGAGTTATGCTCTGTGTCCTTCAGGGTCTTGGCCCTCTCAAGTACCAGTTTGTGATTGTCCTCATCCATAACTTTGGCACGGAAGAGATCAGTGTGATTTGGGATAGAGAAAACATCGGACAGCTCAACCCTTGTACCCGTGAAACTAAGGGATAGGTCACCAAACTTGTGTGCTAGATTCTAGGTGTCGGGCATGCATACCCTTGATATTAATGGACTGTCGCCTTTTTGGCTCGCTCCTGCATTTCTTCTCCATTCTGGCGGATAATAGACCGGTACTCAATCAGGATCACCGGCTGGACCAGCGGATTGTTGGACTGAAGTAAGTGGACTGAGGCTGGACTGGCGGGGGTTGGAGGAGCTGAGACCTTGACTTCCTGAGAAGGCTTATCCATCCGCAGAGTATAAGATCATGACGCAGAAGGCATATTCCTTGACAGACAAGAAAAGCTGCTGAATAAGTTTTCGCAGACTTGTATGGGGACACTACCCACTGTCTGGTGTGAGACTCCCGAACTTGATGGCTTAGCCTGCAAGCTGGTGGACACAAAAGAACAGCATCCCCACTTAGGCTAGCAATGGTAGAATTGTCTCTTTTGGGAGACGCAGAAACACATTTCAGTTGGATGTACCCCAGTTGGAGCACTTGTCACGCCGATAGCATCGTTTCCAACCTCATGTCCACACATGCCACAATTGTGCACTACTGCTGCAGGCTGAGCCTGAGACTGGCCTGGCCTGGCAGGTCGGTGTCAGACCTTCCAGATCGTGGGTGTCCCGAACCCTTGGGCAGGAACCTTGCCCCAGCTGATCTGGTGCTGCCTGCTCCAGGTGTGTCAGACCTTCCAGCACGTGCCCCTCTACCCTCTTCCTTGACCTGCCATGTCCCGCAAAGAGCCGGCTCACAATTGGAGTTCACCACAAGAAAACGTGATTCAACAATGATAAGCAGTCACAGGACACAGACAACAAGCAGCACACAAGGCAGCAAATGCAAGATAACGAGCAAGTAAACTGTAAGCCAAGTGAAAGCAAAGCAGATCTGTGGTCGCTGTACTCCTCTCCTGCATACAAATAGTCACATTTCATGCAAACATAACCATAGTGCAACCAAACACTTAAGAAAAATATGAGGTATCAGGCAGTGGGGGAAAGAAGTGACCAGCCTTGCACAAACCACAAGGAATGGCTAGGACAGAAGGATACTCAAGTGTTGGTACTAGCAACCCAGGTGTTGGAGGCAGTAATTGCAGCAGGAGACCCCATGCAATAAGCAGGCACCAGCATGCATCAGACTTGCCTTGCACCATTCAGCAGACCTGAGCAGATTTCCAGGACCTCATGCACAATGCGACAGGCGGTTTCCGTAGGCAGTGTTGGTTCAAATCCACCACCAGCGAGTGCCGAGTTAGCGGTCTCAACACCTGCTGTCTTTGCCTAGTAACATATCATATTACTTTCAAGAACCATGTTGACAAATTATTGTTTCTCTTCAACTGCAAACCAGAAAACCTCACAATTGCCCACAGCTCTCACACAAATACACAAACTCCTGCAAAGCCTGGACTTGCACTTATTTATCTGTGTGCCACACACATACAAACCCACACAGTTCAAAAACTTTTAGCGGACACAACAGCAAAAAACAAACTAGAAGCCCCCAAGTATAGCTACGCCAGTGGAATCCCCCCAGCCAAAATTACTTGGAGAAGGCTTGTGTAGGGGTGCTATGTTAACAAATATATGAAACTTTAAATAAGTTTACTTTATCATGGCATATAGATCATGGCATATAAATGGATTAATCGAAATTCAAAGGTAATGAGGCGAAAATGAAATGACACCGACATTGTTGGTGTAAGGTCTGTCTCACGCTGTAAGGAAAAACGCCGTAAAACAAAAGCAGAAAGAACACACATATAATTAATTGTAAATGACTTATCGAAAACGACAAGCTTACCCACCTTTCAGCTCAATATTATCCATAAATAATGCAGATTATCACACAACTACCGATCGGCAACGTCACGGAAGTCAGAATGCAGTTCTTTCAAGGTTGATATATTATTTTTGATGTCATTGTGATTAAACTGCTGCATTGTATTCTGACACTTATTTTGATATTTTTCCTTTGCCTTTACAAAATTATAGTTATGTTTCAAAGAAAGGAAAAATACAAATTAAATAAAATTAGGTTATTTAAGCTTAAACAATGAGAAATTTCTTCTTATTTACCCTAAAAGAAAAATAACAGTCCTTTTATTGATATCCACCTTGTCAATAATGGCTAAAATAACTTCAGAATGTTCCGGTAATTTGGTAGCTCTTCTCTTTATGGCATGCGGCCGAACCAAGCGCGTCTAGGGCGTAGCTGGGGCGTAGGATAGAGCCTTGGGCGTAGGCCTTTTTCCCACACAATATACTTCCGGAGTCTGCTACTGGTTCGGGGGTTTTGAAGTTGCGAGGAAAGTCGCATATTTATAATAAAATGTCTATTTTAAAAAGGAGCTGCTGTGGCTGTAATCTCCAGAATGGATCTATCGTCGTTGAACCTTACTTGTAAACATTTGCTGTATTAAGCCCGTCTATCTCAGATAGTACAGTGCCAGTTCGTAACACTAATCTGTGACCATCGTTGATATAATATATATCTGATGATATTATCTTTAAGTTTTGATGTACAATTGGGCAAAAATATTTTATGCATCACTTCCTCTAAATTGGAATGAATATGGCAATGTCAAGAATCTCAATTGCTTTCTTTTTCCTCACAGGCTCCCCGGCTGGCCAGGGATGCCTATTATCCGGTGGCCAGGGATAGGGGTTCTTCGCATCAGTAAACTAGGTAAATACTGCAGCGACAAATCTGAAAATAATGTACTTTTTCATGCTCTTGTGATGCAGAAAATTACTGTGATACCTACAAGATAATGGTTATCCTGCTAATGCATGAAAAGTAGGTATTTTAGTTATGCAGTCCAGCAATTGTATCTTTACCTACCCCCACTTAACACTAGACTCACCTGTTAACACTAGACTCACCTGTTCCTAGTGATCTATCTTGACCCAAAGCTACCCACCTTTGGGGGAACATCAGGGTTGTAGCCAAGAGGAGCAATTGCCCTCCTTACGGGTCACAGGGAGACCTATCAAGATTAGTCCAGTACGATTTGCATTAGCTAAATAACTTTCAAAAAGCCACAGTGGAGCCCTCAAACCAGGTGAGAGGTCACTGATGAATGTCAAGTCAAGGGCCCTCAGAGACACTGAAGGGCTTTCAAAACTAACCCAGGTGGCTTCTTGGGCATGTTCATGGTCCTATTGAGCCATCCAGGGCCTCCCTAAAACTACCCAGGGACCTCTCAAAGCATGTCCAAAGTCTCATTAAGCTCACTTAGTGACCCACAAACTTTTTGCTTAAATGGAACCTGCCCAGGGTGTAACAACACCAGGTACCCAGCGACCTGGTGCAGGGTCTGCCAGGAGGAGGCGTACACTGTGCCACATACTCCTGTGATGCCCCTGTCTGTATGGGCCCACTTCTTGCTGGGCAACAATCATGGCCAGCCCCTGACAAGCTACAATGGGATGACGTGGTGGCTGCCTTAGCCACTGGCTACTGGTCCTTCCAGAGATGCTTGGCAGTAGCTGAGGCTGGGGGTCCAACAACAACAAAAGCGTAGCTCTCTGTTGTAATGTAGTTATCCATTCACCCACTGTCTGCATGTTCTGGTATACCTGCCTCAGACTATGGGGCTGTTCCAGCGCTCTAAACCGGAATAGGTTGAGGCGGGGCCGGTGGAGGTTCGGTGGAGTGGCACGCGGGAACAACCGGTAGAGACTCAGTGGAATTATCAGCTGTTGACCATTATTTGTTTGGATCGAAAGTTGACATTTGTATTCTTCAAAGTTTTGTGTTTTGCTGTACGTGTCGGGAAATTAATGAGGTATTTGAATCCACTGTGAGTTTGCCAGATCATAACATCAGTAAAACTTGAGTAGTATATGAGGCAGCCAATCTGTTCAACCAGTAGCCATTCACTTCCCCAATAAAGCTTGACAAAAATATATCTAAGAATCTTAATGGCAAAATAAGTATTGGACTATCACAACAACAAACATGTGTCTTTTCGCCAAGAAATGTTTACAATAGTTTGCAACTGGCGCCCACAAGTGCCTGTCAACCGGCCTAATCCGCCTGCCGAGCAGTGAGGTTTGCTCAATCCAGTTAAGGTTGTGGAGGGTCAACCCGATTTCAGTGAGGCGCAGGAACGGCCGGTGGAGAAAAATGAGCCTCAACCGGAATAGGTTGAGGGCGCTGGAACAGCCCCTATATCTGTGTCTTGCTTGCTGCTTACCTAGAAGTTGAGGAAAGAGGCAAGGGAGCTAGGATTCCTCATAGGATGCTGACTTCTTGTGCAGTGGAAATAAACTTATCATAGCGTTTTTTAAATGTTGAGATGTTGCAACTTTGCACTATGCAGTTTGGAAGTCCATTATATCTGTTGACAACTTGTGCTGAGAAAAACAATAATGTTTTATTGGTTATATGTTGGTGCTACTTTAATTTCAGGGTATGTCCACGAGTTCTGTGGTTGGTTGCTGATTTATTCAGTTCTAGGAAGTTTTCCGGTATCCTAGGATTGCTTTAGAGACAGGGTGCAGAGATGAAAATTCATACTGAAAATCAACCATAAGAGTGGAAAATTATACCTCTAAAGAGCCTTTGAGGATTTTGAGGACTTCTATCATATGTCCTCTGTGTCTTCGGTCTTCTAATGTTGTAAGCTTAATCCATTTAAGTCGGTCTTCATATGGCAGATGTGCTAAGCTAGGTATCAGTTTTGTTCCTGCTTTTGGACCCTTTCCAGTTTGGCTATATTTTTATTTAGTTGTGGGGACCAGGCCTGTACTGCAAATTCCATTATAGGGCAAAAAGGGGCCTTGCAGAGAGCTGGGAGAGTGTGCATATCCAGGCAGGTGAAGGCCCCACGAATTTTCCTGAGCATCGAATTCGCTGCTGCTGCTGCGCTTGCACCTTCATATCGCTTGTCACTAGCACCCGTCCCTCAAGTCCTTCTCCTTCTCTGCCATCTGCAATACAGTGCCACTTAGGTTATTTGTACTTGATATATTTGTATTCCCAATATAAATGATATTACATTTATCCTGGTTAAACTTCAAGAGCCATTCCATACTCCAGTAATGCAATTTGTTCGAATCTTCTTGTAACATTTTATTATCTTGTTCACTCTTAATTCTTCTATATATATATTTGCATCATCTGCAAATAGTTTCCCCTTTGAGTATAGATTGTCCAGCAGGTCATTGACATATCAGGAACAAAGTCGGTCCTAAGACTCTTCATTGGGGTACACCACTCCAGACCTTCCTCCAAGTTCAGTGTCTATCCTTTATGGCGACTCTCTGTTTGCGTTTCCCCAAGAACCTTATAATCTATGTCTTCACTTTTCCTCCTATTCCCACTGCTTCAACTTTGGCCAGGAAATGGTTGAGCGGAACAGTGTCAAAGGCCTTTATGCAGTCAAGATAAACCCCTGTAGCTCAGTGGGAGAGCGCTTGACTCCTGACCTATCCCGGTAGTGGCAGCCCGGGTTCGAGTCGCTTTGGCGCTCGCTATTTGCTCCTGCTGTAGTGCTATGCGGCCGTGGCAGCAGTCACGAGTTCAGGTGACTCAGGAGCGCGACCGTGGTCCAGTATGCGGGCACGTACAACTTTCGTCTCAATTCTGCCGACCAACAGAATTGTACGATCGTTGGATTGCACCGGTGGGCCTCGTACACAGTGGTCAGGGCCGCGCAACTGCTCTGCTTAACTCGGTCATGACCCGAAAACCAGGTGTCGTTTCTATAGCCTGTAGGCCAAAGCCACACCAAAATTTTACCATTTTAACATCATGCCTATGGCTGCGCATGTAAGAAATAGACCTTTCAAATATCTTAATTAGCATGTGCCGCTAGCCAATCATTTTCCGAAGACTTCGCCACCTGCTCCGAAATCCATCCATACAAAACTTCTGACAAAAAAAAACAACGCAATCTTCCTATTCAAAATTATGTTCAGTCAGCAAAAGAATTACCAAAGTTAGGTCAAGCGACATACCACTTCTAAACCCATGTTATCTCACATAAAAATACTTTATAATTCTAGATAATCTACAATTCTTTTCTCTATCATGAGCAGAGATCTAAAATAAACATTCGGGTAAATCGGAGCGATCCAACTGAAGATCCGGATTACTGTGTCCTGGATCCACATGGACACCAGAATAACAGGTACACAATAACCGCAGGATCCGAGCAAAGTTCCAGATCCTGATACATTTAAGCGAGGAGCCACTGTGATTCCAGATCCAACTTGGGACCAGCACGCTGGTTAGGTTCCTATACTTGCTGAATTATATCGGAAAATTAATACATCTCATGTTGTTACTAGGTACAAGTACTTGCAGTTACTATAATCTACATATTAACATGCTCTCAATGCCCAAAATAGAGACCACAAATTTTATATCGCGTCCCTGTATCTTTTGACTTAAAGATCTGAGTGCTTGTATAAATTTTTATAGCTCACTGAGATCCCAGATCCTGATGCATTTTACGCAGAGGGATCCAGAAGGATCCCAGACACTCATGCATTTTATGAAGACGAATTCACTGGGATCCAAAATATGCATGCACTTCATGCCGAGGGATCCAGCGTGATCCCAGATTCAACATCGGAATCCAGGCGCAAGTCTGGTTGGTGGGTATATTGCCCTACAGTTGTCTCACATTTTTCTTCACCTCTCTGACTGATAAGATTATGACTTTGACCTGACAACCGTTATGACGTGACCGTGCACCGTATGACGTTGACCTAGCGGCCCGTACCTATGACGGCACCTAAGCCACCTATGTACGTAACCTTGACAGTCCGTATGTACGTTGGTATACTGGCGACCGGTATGACTTGACCTACAGCCGTATGACGTTGACTAGCAGCCGTTATGACGTGACCCTGCAGTCGATGACGTTGACCTGTCAGTCCGTATACGTTGACCTGGCAGCCTTATACGTTGACCCTGCCAGCCGTATACGTGACTGGCAGCCGATGCGTTGACCTACAGCCGTAAACGTTGACTGCAGCGTATGACGTACCTGACAGCGTAGACGTTGACACTGGCAAGCCGTTTAGACGCTACTCTGTGCAGCACGGATATGGAACGTTGAACCTAATCAAGCCGTCTATTGACTTGACCTGCACCAGGTATGAACGTTGAACCTGCAGCCGTATGACGTTACCTAGCAGCCGTATGACGTTGACCTAGCAGCCGTATGACGTTGACCTGGCAGCCGTATGACGTTGACCTGACAGCCGTATGACGTTGACCTGGCAGCCGTATGACGTTGACCTGGCAGCCGTATGACGTTGACCTAGCAGCTAGACCTATACCTTAATGTCCTAAATCCACGGAGTACTCTGACTCTACTGCAGCTAGTCTGATCATAGACGGCGTGAGCCTGCAGCCGTATACCGTTGACTCTAGCCCCAGCCGTATGCGTTGACCTGGCAGTCCGTGAGATACGTTGCACCCAGCCCAGCCGTATGATGTACCTGCAGCCGGTATGACGTTGACCTAGCAGCCGTATGACGTTGACGTGGCAGCGGAGTATGACTTGACCTGAGCCTATGACGTTGACCTACAGCCGATGACGTTGACCTGGCAGCCTATATGTACCTGCAGCCGTATACGTTGACCTAGCAGCCGTATGACGTTACCTGGCAAGCCGTATGATGTTGACCTAGCAGCCGTATGACGTGAACCAGCACCGTATACTTGACCTTGCAGCCGTATTGACTTGAGCCTAGCATGCCGTTATGATCGGTGACCGCAGCCGTATGACGTTGACCTAGCAGCCGATGTATAGTGCTTACCTGGCAGCCTATACGTACCCTAGCAGCCGATATTTGATCGTCTGCAACCTAGCCAGCCGGATGATGTTGACCTAGCGTCGAAATGAATGTAAGACCACTCTACGCAGCCGATATCGACGTTGACCTAGCAGCCGTTATGCGGTGAATCTGGCAGCCGCTGTACTTGACCTATGCACCCGTAAGATCTTTACCTTAGAGCCGGTAATGACGTTGGACCTCAGCCGTATGACGTGACCTCACTAGCCGATATAGCGTGTGTCTACCTAGACAGTTTGAGATGACGTTTGATTCCTAGCAGCCGTATGATGTTGACCTAAGCAGCCGTTATGATGTTAGCCTAAGCGTCCGTATGACTGTTGACTCTAGACAGCGCGAGGTGAACAGCTTGACCTGGCACCCGATGACGTTGAAAAGGCCCTGGCACCCGTATTGACTTACCCTAGCAGCCCGTTATGACGTTGAATTCCTAGCACCGTATTCGTTGACCTAGAGCTCTGTTAGACGTTGACCTGGCAGCCGTTTTATGCGTTTTGACTCAGCAGTCCGGTGATACGGTGACCTAGCAGCCGTATGACGTTGACCTGACAGCCGTAGGACGGTGACCTGCAGGCCAAATTGCACGTGACCTGGTTCACGCCGTAATCGACGGTGACGCACCGGATGGACGTTGACCTGGCAGCGTATGACGTGACTGACAGCCCGTACTATGATATTGGACCTACATGCCGTATTAGCTCACCTGCAGCCGTATTATTCACGGATGCACACTTGCATTTGCCAGTATATGTGTTTACACAGCACGCGAGTATGGACCGGACACCTAGCAGCTGATATGACGTTGAACGTCTGGTACAACCCTCTCTCAGTTAGGAGCTAAAACTTTGCTTTCCACGGCGCGAGGAAATGACATGCGCTCTTCTATCTATCTTCAGCAACTTCCCTCATGCCTGACCATCATCTTAGCTCAAACGACATGGATCGAGAGAGGATGAACGGACTCAAGGAGCAGGGCTACGTGTCGTTCGACCTTACCGGCTTCATGAGTGAGTGAACACGCCACACTCTGCTGTCACGTTCGACCTTACCGGCTTCATGAGTGAGTGAATACGCCACACTCTGCTGTCACGTTCGACCTTACCGGCTTCATGAGTGGGTGAATACGCCACACTCTGCGTCACGTCACCTTACCGTGTTCATAGTGTGGTGAATACGCCACACTCGCTGTCACGTTCACCTTAACGTGGTTGCATGAGTGGGTGAATACGCCACACTCTGCTGTCACGTTCGACCTTACCGGCTTCATGAGTGAGTGAACACGCCACACTCTGCTGTCACGTTAAGCATCGCACCATTATCAATATGGTACACAGTGCTGAGCAGTCACATCCACCTTATAATCCTCCCGACTGCCGGTCCTCCATCCTCTGTCACGCCGACGTTATCCCGGCTCTGGTGGTCGCTGGCCACTGGGCAAGAGACGGTCTACGTGCCGTCCCCCGGGAGTGGTGGCCGTCAGCATGGCGTGGGCCCCACTCGCAGCTTCGTCTGCGGGGAAGAGCCTGTTTAGGGGCGGTTGCCAGGTCAGTGTTCCATTTTGACCCACTTTACCCCTTTTCCTTTATCCCATGGCTGCGCAATGGTCTGAACGGGCGGAATGATTTTTTCTCTCCTAAAACAACAACAAACACATTTATTTTGAAAAAAGAATCATTGATTGGTGCAAAAGCGAAACCGCTTATACATGGCACCTCTCTGCAATGGTTGGCAGGTAGGTACACACAAAGTTGACTGGCCGCCTTCGCAAACATGACCTATTTTGTGTTGTCCATGCCGCGACCCCAGCAGGGGCCCCGCGCACCAAGACACCCGCTACGCCCACATAGTAATGAAACGTCCTGTCCTAACCAAACCAAAAGCTGATCAGTGATCATGGGGGTATCTAGTTGGCCGATCTGCCAACAGATGCCAACTATCTCTGCACCTGGATTTGCTGACTCGCTTTAAGTGACTCACGTTAAGTAAACCAGGTTGGTTGTGAAAAGTGGCTGTCATTGCATTTCACAACAGAGGAAGTCGGATCCGGGACTGCCTGTCGTGGTGTACGGATGACGCCTTAATCTATAGTTCGATGCTCTGGCAACAGGTGTCTCTGCACGGCAGGCTCCTGTTGATACTGCAGTTAAGGCCCTGGTCGCTGTGTCAAAAGCGCAAGCGCAAGTCCCATAGCACCTAATGGTAGCACGGCCCAGTGTTGACAGAATAATCAGTTTTCTTAACATAGGCTCTGTGGGAGCTTGCGCTTTTGACACAGCGAGCAGGGCCTTAGTTCTCCGCTCTGATAACAGATGTCGCTACAGGCTGGCTCGAGTCATTCTGATCCTGCCAGTACGTGCTACTGCTGACGATAGATATCGTTAAAGACTGGTTGATGTTGCTGAGCCTGTCGCTACCACTCCGCCCTGACGCCCTGACCATATATAGGTATATCCCTATATCCGCCGTGCATTGTTCTGACGATACATCTCTGCAGGGTGTAACGAAATTATCCGGACATCTATTTTTGCGCTGTTTCCGCTCGCACTCGTCCCTGTGTGGAGGTAGGAGCGGGGAAGTTTGATGAATCCGCACCTGCGCTTCCGGCCCACACTGCCCGGACGACCTGAACTTTGGGCGGTGACCCCACGGTATATAAAATACTAGGTAGCGCAGAGAATTTCCTTCGACATGGGGTCTATGGGTTCACATTGTGCCAGCCGATATTCTAGATACAAATAATAGTATGACTACATATTTTCATCGAACTTCATGACAAATTTTATTTTAAGATATAATATACAAAAACCTTTACATATTTAATTCAGTACCTGCTTTTTGAAATCGAAGTATACACCAGCTAGACCTGTGGGCAAGTCGAACACAACTCAGAAACGTGATAAAATATTGAATATTTTTATGCAATTTCATGGCCATCATTGAGCTAAGAATTTCACACTGATGGTGTAAATAGCATGCTTTTATCCCAAATAATCCACTTAAGGTGACAAAATCGCGTTCAAATTAAGAAATTGTTCAGCTTTAACCACCATTGCTTAAAACAAATCATGCTCATCCAGTAACTAGACCTTGTGTGCATGATATAAGATCATTTTTGAAAACCTCATTTCAATATTTGTCAAACTAAATCATCCACATGACTGAATCCATCTAGAAATGTGGTGACAATGTTTTCTTAAGATATTCATTACAGCGTGGCAATCAACTTGTTTTTGAATTTTTCGCAGTTCAGTATTAAAAGCACGGAGACAAATGAGAATAACTTAATTATTTCACAATTAGGTCCTGCGGGGATAAACAAATGATACCGTCAGAATCAGTAAATTAAAATATTTGTAATGATACTGACAGATTTGTTGAACCCATCTAGAAAATATGCATAAAATGCGTTTAAAAACATGTCAACATGCAAGTCGGTACTGTTTGTTTATAGCGATGTTCACTGTGATGTCATTAGAAGCGTCAACCAATCAGCGACGACCTGAACTAGACGCTGATTATTCGATACTCCCCAATCATGCTGTTTACGTTTCTCCGAACACTCCTGGCGGTGCGTGACTGCTCACAAAGCTGACTGCGCCCCCGTGGATGACCCGAGCCCTCAGTACGGGACGGGTCACCGCCGGAATCACTTATCAGTTTTCGTCCAGGGCAACAATGAGAAAAGAATGCAGCATCTCCTTTCGCAGAAGCTCAGCTAGAAGATCGTCTGTCGGCAGCTGGCGATCAGCAGAAGGAAGCCAGCTGCACGTCTGGCTGAAACGTAACAAGCTGGGGCTTGGCCTGCAGACCCAGCCCGGCCGCGGCCACAAGACCGCTCACCACCCAGTGGCCAAGAGAGTCATCATGATGGCGGCGGAGAAACGTCACCAATCGACTAGGAAACTGGCCCGACGCACTATGGGACGGATCGCCTTCAAAATGCATCTTAATTCGAAAAATGAAACTTATATTTTGAAGACGATAGAGACGGACTTCTGTGCAGAATTGACCGGCGCATCGAGTGGTAGCATTTGTTGTGGCATTCAACTGTTGTTATGTGACAATGAATGACTCAAAGTCAGGATACGTCGCCCAAGTATCGTGCGCACTTGGAGTAGCCGAGTAAACTACCTAAACTTTATCATTAATTTAGCGCAAAACTTATCCTCCTATGTTGAAACTAAGCATACCAACGTAAACGTGGGGATCTTTCAGCTTTCATATACAGCCCTTAACCGCATTGTTAAACTATGTTTTAATGCATGTTAGAAACACTTGAAATATCGCTTGCAATATAACTGATTCATGTAATTTAATATTATAATTTACATCTAAGTCTACCAAAAAAGTGCAGCCATTCGCAGCCAAGTTTTTGCCATGACGTATCACGGAAACATCAAGCCAATGTGTTACAAGATAATTTGTTTGCGTCTACCTGCGTCTCTGGGAGACATGCTAGTTTGAAGTTAGCGTTTACCGGCCAGCTGGTGCGGCTAAAACATGCGATGAGGCCGTTCCGTCTTAGGTTCAACGCATCCAAAGCTATCGCGAGATATTTTGGATTAGTTGAGTCGCAATGGTTGCCATGGTAAAGGCACATGGTAACGCGCAGTGACATGGTATACGCAGTGGACATGGTAAATAACGCATTGGTTACCATGGTAACCCATACCAGACTTGTTGCGATAAGTTTGGGAATTAGGTGTGAGTCGCAAGTAGTTTGCCATGGTAAGGTTAACTATTGGTTAAATCGCATGACCGTGACATGGTAATAAGGCCGCAGTGGGTGTGTACATGGTAAAAATGAACCTGTAAATGACGTCCATGATGTGGGACAATTGAACTTACAGTTTAGTATTTGATCCTTAAAATAACAATCAGATTCGAAATCAGCGCGTCTGTACACATACATTATCGCAGTTGTATCTAAAACTGGATTTAATAGGTTATTTTGAAGGCGATTTCGGTCCAAGTGCGACGGCTAACTCTTAGGCAAGACTAAACATGACGACTCTCCACATGATGGTTTCTGCCAACCTGTGCAACAATCCTGGGCAATGCGGCCTACAACTGAAGCGGACGCCTTTCGATACGAGCGGAAAACATGATGTCCGGATAATTTCGTTACACCCTGTATGTATCCATAGTTCTCGACTCTGATGAGAGATGTCGTTGCAGGCTGGTTCGTGATGCTGATCCTGTCGGCCGTGCTGGCGTTCGTCTACCTCGTCTTCACCTGCATCATGATGCATGGCTGCCGCGAGGTGAGTCTAAGCATCATCATCGATCACGAGATGATTTTGTTGTATTGTATGTGTCGTCTACCTATTAGAGCTAACAGCTATCAGATCTGCAGGCACATGATGCTGCCCAAAAAACGATAAAAAAAAACGTTGTGTTCTGTTTTCACACCGTGAATGCAGAAACCTTCATTTTCGTGTCCGAAATGTTGGTGAGCGTGTTCACCTTGCCTCTCTGCCTGCCGACAGGAGCGTCGTGTGTTCCTGATGCCGTGGATGCTGATGACGACACTGGAGATCTTCGCCATGCTGGTGGGCATCATCATGACGCTGGTGTCCCTCGGCGACTACCAGCCCGTGTACAGCGCCGTCACCGGCATCCTCGGATTCATCGCCTGCGGCATGTGAGTCTATGATGGCGCTGCAGCTGTACTCTGAGACGCGTCTTTGTTGATACGTTGAAGGGAGACTCACACCTCAGAGAAATCACAGGCAATCTGTATGTGTTAACTGCTATGAAACGGCATGTATTTTGCTTTCAAATGGAAAACGACCCGCCTAACTAAATAGTGCAACAGCTAATCGCATCATCACTTGCTATCACATGTCGTCCAATGATAGTTTTGTGCTTCAGTTTCTATTTTCAGTACCTAGTTTAGTTGAGCTCTTATTTGTATGGTATGAGGTTTTTATCACACTTTCCATTGTTATCAAGGCTCAAATATTTTAGCTTTTAGAGTAATTCTAGTTTGGTGTTACTGAGTCAAACTCATCCCACTGTTTCTTTCTGTTTTAATAGTCAGTAACACAGTGATGATGTCGCTCTGATGTAATCCACGCCCTTTCTGCCTCTGTCGGACCTACCTTTGCATGTGATCTTTTCTGTGGCTCCGGGCTGGTTTTGAACCGGAGACCTTGACACTGCCAATGTCTGGCTGTCTGTCCTCTGTCGGCAGTTACATCTACATGCTGCTGATCGTGGTGAGTTATTACCAGTACCTGAAGGACACACAGGACGGCTACTACCCACCCACCGAGATGAGCGGCAAACACTAACCTGCTGCTGCAACCGGGCGGACGCCGGCGGTCGTCATGACAACTGAGACTGCGTCGTCTCCATGGTAACCGGACGGCTTGTTACGGGCCACGCGGCTGCCATGACAACGGACGGCGCTGCGGAGACTGGAAAGAGTTCCGGTAGTTATGGCCCTGGAATTGGAGGATGATACGTGAAAGAGCCTTGGAGCGAGGGGACGGGGATTAACGGGGAGACTGGGAGGAGAGAGAGGAAGGAATATAGAGGAGGGACAGGTAACCAGGCAAGATTTAACGCCATGAAATGTTTCGGGTAGGTCAGTGTTGCTTTGAAGATGTTGAGCTTTTGGTGGTAGCGAAACTGCCGCTACTTTGAAAGTTTGAGCTGGTTTGGTATGCATTGTTTGAAGCAGAGACTCAGAAGTTGCCTTTGACAATTTTCAAGAGAGCATTTTCAGTGAATGCTGCTTCATCTAGCGTATCCCAGTGCCTTTGGATTTACTGTATGGGAAATAATGCGTTTAACTTTGCACAAATGCCTTGCGAGAAATATATTTATTCACTAGTTGTCTGCGATCAGCTGAATTTAAGTGCCGTCCCTTTACAATCGGCGCCAGATGGTTTCGCAAGGTTTTGCCTTCCGCCAGTAAAATGACGTAGTACTTTGGTCGGCGTGTGGATACTGCCATGGCAGCCATATTCGTCGCTTGTTTGATGTAAAGGAAAGTGGCGATATGCTCCTGCTGTCACTCAACTCTGGGCTGGCGCCCACGTCATGGCTCGCTTTGTGAAATTTGGCTCCTGCTTGTATCCATTGGCCGGTTGTTCTGGCAGAGCAGAACAGTTAATGCCGGCGGATGAAGCTTTAAAGGCTACGCTAAATCGCTGCCACAGTATGGCCGCTCCCTGGCCACGTTTGAGAGTTAATGACGACATGCGGACCGTTTTAAGACGTTTTAACATTTGTTGTGAGAGTCGTTTTGGTCTGACCTGCACTGCCAACGTTTGCTGGATCCGGTTAATGCTAGATTTGATGCTAAGGCTAACTTCTGGATGCTTTTTGAAGAGGGTTAACAACTCGAGACTATTTGTGAGAATCTGATTCATTAGTTAAAACTGTCGTGTTGCACGGGCTTTGATGGCTTCTGGGAATCACGAAACTCTCGTCTCTAGTCAGAAGTATGGGCTGTTGTTTTCGTGAAAAGGTCCTATCTCGATAATTGTGGTGTGGATTTTCTTAACGTTTTTGGTAACACGCGTATGTTAGGCCTAAATATTTACTCTCAACTACATACCTGACCTATGTTTTGGGAACATTGTTACCTTTACATCTTACGTTTACGTTAGTATAAAAATGAATCTCTTTTTGCTATCTTTACCTCACAACTTATGGTTATTTGTTCTCATTTTATCACCATTTACATCATGTAAGGATCATGTTCGAATTTGCTTTTGATCTGATTAGTTTTAAGTTCGGGGTTGGCCGGTGGCTCCCCACGCCTACTTAACTCGTCTTGTGCAGTCAGCTGTTTGTGCAGTGCAAACTAGCCTAATTTGGTAGCCCGCTGAGGCCGCCGCCCAGTGCGGCTCTGTGTCGTATGTTATCGCACCGCACACCTACCACTTGTGTGTGCCTATCCTAAGACGATGGCAGTCCTGTCTCGAACGAACTCTGTGTCATAAGGCGTGCGCACGCGAAAGTCTGGCCTTTGATTACAATTTCACCCGTCTGCCTTGGCATTTTTCGACTTGCTGAGGCGTAAGATTGTCTCCTATTTATGAAACATTTGGTATTGCCTCTATCTAAAAATGACCAGTATTTGTTATTCTTCTGGCCTTTGTAGCTGCAGTGGTCGTGCCTTAAGTGTCGTGCGTTGTGTTGTGTTCGTTTACTAGCTAGTCTTGCTGTAGTTTGTCACGTGACAGCTTCTAGTACTGACCCATCAGTCATATGTTACTTACCGACCACTACGTCAGCCGTGAGAGCTACTTACCCACCTCTATCACCACGCAAACTGTCACAGCGTCACCACGTGCCACGGCGATCGGCAGGAGAAGAGCTGGACGCCGCTGGACACAGTGGCTTACGTACCAGCGTTTCACAGTGGCGCTGATCAATCTGGCTGATATATAGGCGCTGGCTGTCCTCTGTTCGTATGTCGTTAGAACACGCCGTATGTATGCCGTCAGAGCTTGTGTCACCGTCAGTCAGTGTTTCTGATCCGTCGGTCAAACACATTTTCTGTCAGCTTCCTGCTCGAAAATACTCGCACAGATGTAAGCAGTCTTCCGGATGAAATTCGCATTTGTGTGTTATGCATTGATCTTATCTAGATTGTATCATTTTGTTAACCGTTTTGTGTACGACAGTGGTGCCTTTAAGCTGAGAGATGTTCTATGTTTCATCGATCTGTGCCAATATCTCTGAATGGTGTCCTTATTGTACCGCCTTCAATGTAAACAATATGCCAACCAAAGCTGTTTTACATATGGACCTGCTAAAATGCAGCGATTTATGCGTCAGGAGATGGCTAATATCTGGTCAGTTCAGTTGACTCTCGTGCTACACTGCGCTGTGCGCCCCCCTGTGCGATCTGTCGGCGCTCCTTACTGGCTTCTTCCTGTGTGGCTTCGCTGAGCTTCCGGGGCTGCTGCGCGCCTCGCTGAGCTTCCCGGGCTGCTGCGCGTCTCGCTGAGCTCCCCGGGCTGCTGCGCGTCTCGCTTGAGCTCCCGGCTTGCTGCGCGTCTCGCTGAAGTTCCCCGGCTGCTGCGACGTCTCGCTAGCTCCCCGCGGTGCTGCGCGCCTCGCTGAGCTCCCCGGGCTGCTGCCGTCTCGCTTGAGCTCCCCCCGGGCTGCTGCGCGTCTCGCTGAGCTTCCCGGGCTGCTGCGCGTCTCGCTGAGCTCCCCGGGCTGCTGCGTGTCTCGCTGAGCTCCCCCGGGCTGCTGCGCGCCTCGCTGAGCTTCCCCGGGCTGCTGCGCGTCTCGGTGAGCTCCCCGGCTGTCTGGGCGTCTCGCTGAGCCTCCCCGGGTGCTGCGCGTCTCGCTGACGCTCCCCGGGCTGCTGCCGCGTTCTCGCTGAGCTTCCCGGCTGCTGCGCGTCTCGCTGAGCTTCCCCGGGCTGCTGCCGCGTCGCGCTTAGCTCCCGGCTGCTGCGCGCCTCGCTGAGCTTCCCGGGCTTGCTGCGCGTCTCGCTGAGCTCCCGGCTGCCTGCGACGATCTCGCTGAGCTTCCCCGGGTTCTGCCGCGTCTCGCTGAGCTCCCCGGGCTGCTTGCGCGTCTCGCTGAGCTCCCCCGGGCTGCTGCGCGCCTCGCTGAGCTTCCCCGGGCTGCTGCGCGCCTCGCTGGTCAGTGGCGACGCGCCTCGCTCGTACTTGGCAGACGCTTTGTTCGTTCGTCCGTGCATTCGTGCCTTCGCTTGTTGGTTCGCGCGTGCCTTCGCTCACGAGGCGCTGCCGTGTGTTGGCGACTGCTGTGTACAATCAGTAACTGTCTTTCTGCTGTTGAAAAGGCCTTCCTATATGCATAGTTTACCGTTTACACCACCGGTATATGTCATTGTGCAGTATATTTTAGCGAGCACTTAGACTGAGCTGTTCATAGTCTACGTACAATTGTCGGCGATATATATTTGAATTACTCCACTCAACCAAATACCGAACTGGTGCATCCAATTGCGCTGTTTTAGAGCGAATATCGCTATAACGGTAACCCGTGGAAGTTACTCTGTGGTAGAAAATCCGTGGTAGATAATCTGTGGTAGAAAACCGTGTTGGCCATTTGGTGGTTGTTATGTGGTAGATAACTGATAGTAACCTGTGCATGCCGCTTATTTTTATAGAATAAACAGCATTGCTAATACCAGCTGAGCGTTTTTGGGTGGCGAACCTGAGAATGATTCTCAGACTCAATGAAGTTAGGCAGTGTATTAGATTGAAGCAAACGTCAGCAGGTAGAAAGGGGATTTTGCGTGCAGTGCTTTCGACACCTCACTGCTTGACACGCGCCCTGGAGGGCCTCTGATAATTACACGCCCTGGACGAGGGGGAGAGATTCCGACGCCCCCCCCCCCCCCCTATGATCTAAAAAAAAACACGTAACGTAGCGACAAGCAGAACACGGAGTTAGATAGCTCGAGACAAGCTCTATCGAAAGTAGGTACTTCGGTCTTGTTTTAGGTCAGGTGGTCGTCAAAGGTAAGATTTTTCAGGTTGAGGACTTTGCTCCTAACACCCCCAATTATCTCGAAAACTAGGAACTAAATGGCTAGGAACAAACGGATAAAAGATCAAAGGCTCTTGAAATCTGTAATCGATATAATTTCCTCAAATTTGAGCCCAGATCAATAGTTACGGCTCCGGAGGTCATCGAGGATCAAAAGGGCTATTTTGCTTTTTTGCAAATAAAATTTAACTAATAAAGTTAAAGCAGTACGTTTGACTCCATCATGTTTGTCTGGTCAGGCGCTTCGAATCATATTCATTTTCACAGTTAAGGTCAACTGGAAAATTTAGCTTCGGTTTAAGGTCAAGTGGTGACCCAAGTAGGTCGTGTTGCATACTGTGAGATTTGTCTCGACGAGGCTATCATATTGGTACGATTTTCACCAGTTTGCGTCATGGATCGGGATTCGGGTGCACCCATGGGTGCCCACTCAATCCTTGCGATTATCTGGGTTGGTTGTGATTTGCCTTTTCATGGACATGGCCTATAAACATGTATTTTATATTTGTATTATTCAATTCCAGACATGTAACGACTCTTTTTTTTGGTCGACTCAAGTCTGACTCAACAGCTGAAGAATTGACTCGACTCTTGACTAACTTCTGTTTCAAACGGATTGAATCGACTCAACTCTTGACTCGAGTCCCGCTTTAAAAAATTGAGTCGACTCAACTCATGACTCAAGTGCAGTTTTAACAAATTGATTCGACTCGACTCAAAAACACATATGATTTGAGTCGACTCAATTTGACTCATCACAAATTGCATTATTACTCGATGTTGACCGTGGGGGCGGTCAACATCGAGGGTTGACCACCCCCCCCCCCCCATGTAGGGTAGGGTCGGGTGTCCGAAAAATCGCTTCTATCTAGTGTAAATCGGTTTGCTTAGGTGAACGGGCGTGGCTCCATTGCCCCTTTAGCAATGTCCCTATTTAATTTGACTCACATTTGTTAATTGTTTGAGTCGACTCAAGTCTGACTCTCAACCGAATAACTCACTCAACTCTTGACTCAATTTCTGTTTCAAACAGATTGAATCGACTCGACTCTCCTGACTCAAGTCTCGGTTTTAAAAATTGGGTCGACTCAACTCATGACTCATCCAAAAATGACAGACTCATGAGTCGGTTACAAGTCTGTTCAATTCCCAATTTTAACCTCAACCCGCGCCCCACTGGGCCTCTGCATTTCCTTCGCCCGACTGAGGTGGGGGGTTGAACACCCCCCCCACACCGTCTAAACTCGCTCCTATGCTCACTTAGAGCAAAACAAAAACAAAACACTGTCTTTCGAACCGTTATCAAAAAGCATTTTCGAAACTATTTTCAACTTATTTTCGCTCACGATCCACAAACTCAGGTTCACCAGAGGTCATTCGAAGGTCAAATTTTCCATAGTTTAAGGACATCGGCTCCAGAAACCCCCAAATATCTCGGAAACTATGCTATCTTAGAAATTAAAACGTTCCAAGACAATCGCTAGCAAATTGAAATTTTTGCAATCGCACGAAGGTCCTCAAAATTGACCCTTCAGTTAATTAGGTAAGGCTCTTAGAGATCATTAAAAGTCACAAAATGCTGATTTTGTCCAAAAATATTTTCGCGAATACTTCTTACCTAACAAAGATAACGCCAGTGTTGTTTACTCATCATGTTTGTTCTCGTCAAGGCGCCTTTTACAATTATGTCAAAATTTGATCATTTTTAGGTCAACTTAAAAAATGACCTCAGCGTCAGGTCACATGGTGACCCAGTAGGTCATGTTGCATATCAGTAGATAATAATAATAATGTATTTTCACACAGAAATGTCAGAGATTATGGTACCATATCATGGCTATGGTGCCTTGACGAGACGAGACGTGCCTTGACGAGACAAACACACTGGTGTAAGTTGCACTTCTCTATCTTCATTATGGCCAGAGTTATTGATGAAAAGGTGTTGGTGACCTCGGATGAACTCAGGTGACCCCGTAAGGTTCCCTGAGAAAAACCTGCAATTGGATCATACATAATATCCTATGATAACATTCATCCAGAAGGAAAGTGGACTGATATCGTCGAACAAAGAAAGCATTTTAATATTTCTCCATTTACTTATACCTAATGGGGAGGTCGCAAAACTTGACCCGACCTAAGGTCACCGATGCCAAAAATCCGAGATAACACATTTTGTAGATAGGTACTGATGACTTAATGAAATCCATAAAAGTTTGATATTCGATCTGCTTAGAAACTGTGGTCATGGCACGACAGCAAACTTTTTGGTAGGTAGGCCGTAGGGTCACTTGACCTGACGTAACCCGACACGAAACTTGCATTTTCGCAAAATGTGCGTAGTCAGTGATTAGTTATGCCAAATTTGGCGGCGCTACGCGCCGCTGTTTTTTCGTTATCTCGATAAAACATGAGGGGGGGTGTTCAAACACCCCCCCCCCAGTGGGGCGCGGGTTAACCCGCGCAGCGTAGAGGGGGGGGGGAATATCCCACCCTCCTCCCGGACTTCCGCATTAAATTGAAACCTATAACAGATAACGACGTCAAAAGTTGTTGTACCTTATCCAGCATCAATTTGACGTCTTCCTATAAAAAATCATCGAAAATAATTCAGAACTTTGGGAGATAATGACGTTTTGATGACGTCATGTCATGCCATTTGGGGTTGAATAACGATAAATGTTTGATGCATCGTAGAAAACATAGCTTTAATGCAAAATGCAATCTTAAAACGTTTTTTTAAGAAAGGGAATTTAATTCTCTACCAAATGGCAATTTCGGATTTCCAAATTTTTTGGTTTTCAACCCCCTAAACTCTAAAGTCCAAAAAACTGATTTTTTTCGGAAATTTCCCAAAAAATTAAAAATTTCAATGTATTTAAAAAGCGGAATATGTATAAGAGAGCCAAGTGTAATAAATACCCAAACCAATTTTCAAAGTAATATCTTCATTTTCCAGTGACTGATTGCTCTCCAAGCATAAGTAGGTAATGACGTCATTTTTTAAAATAACTTTGTTTTACCTGATACAGATATATAAATGTCATTTTTGTGTTAAAGAGACAAAACTGACCAATACACATGCATTGATTATTATTATTAGTCAGTTTCCAGTTTTGACCTTAGATGGCCTGATCTTAACCTTTTATGGGGTCAAGTTGTAAAAATGGCTGTTGTTATCGATTTTTACTTGTAAAATAGCCCCTAAAACATGTGCCACTGCCACAAGACTTTCTTTGACCTCTTCGTGACAGTGACCTGTTGTGACCTGACCATGACCTTGACCTTTGCATGCAAATTCACTTTTACTTAATGCAGGAGAAGTATTACACCTTTGAGAGCTTTATGTGCATTGATAGTCTTGATCAAAGAATTATAATTGAAAGTATGAACCAATTAACTAGAATTTTCCATATGACCTGACCGTGACCTGGCATTTGACCTAACTTGAAAAATGTCGGGTATGCATTCGTTTTTTTTTTCATTGAGTGCTTTCGATCGCCGCCTTGCGCGTCTCGCTGCGGTTATTGGTTCGGAAGATACGAGGGGGGTAAAATTTACCCCCCCCCTACGCCGCGCTTTCGGCTGGAGACCCCTACGCCGCGCGGGTTAAAGGGAATAGTTCACCTTCAACATGGGGTTTTGAGTTGAGATAGCCAAGTTGTGGCGCATGCTCGAAAATGACTTGTGACGCTTTCACATTTTCAAAGAAACCTCTGAACTATTTAATGTTCAGTCCTAAAAGTCGGAACCGGGTAAACCCGGTAACTCCCATCGCTGATTGGCTGATTTTGGCTGAGTTGACGGATGATTATGACGCACAGATGACGTAAGACTTGGGGAAAGTGTAAGTGTTGGACACAAGGGCTCCGCCACCGGTTTGAAGTTGGGGGGGACGTGGACTCATGGGGTCAACGAGATATAGGGCTGAGCAGGGGCGCAGCCAACTCTTTAGAAAGGGGGTGAGTAAACCAG
>VOPJ01003835.1:0-47815 GCA_014673585.1 Semibalanus balanoides
CAAACTATCGTATGGCAATATACAATTCAAAATATATGTAATGCTGTGTGAATATTTATTTCATCTCTCATCTACTGATGGGTTGATCAAATCAAGATCAGATCAAATCAAAGGAACGTCCGAAAAACTGCATCACCACCTATTTCTCGGCATAAAACTTCAAATTTGGTAGCACTATTTTTAATGACAGTTATGGCGCTGCCAAGACGCTGTCACCCGCCGCTTATCTGCCTAACGTTGATATAACGGGGCTCCTTTTCAGTGTGTTTTCAGTGAAAAGGTGGCTGAAAAGTGGAAATTCAAAGTCGGATTGAGCCGCCTTTAGCCCACGTTTTAATTTGTCTTTATATTTGAATTAAAAAATAGCTTGTGCAGTTTACAATATACCAAGGTAATATATTAAGGTACTTAGTTATTCAGTTTTTGTTTCAGCATAAGGCATGTGTGTGTGGTTGATGTTCTGTTGCTTGATTTTTTTTTGCAATTGGTGTTTGCATTTGAGCAGATCAAGATGAAGCTGCTGTCATGTGGTATTAGCCTTTGCATAATATATCTACTTCAATGCGGTCAAACGTCCAAATGTCTCCTAGCGTTTTTAGATGTTTCAAAACTAACTATTTCATCACTAAGCTAGGTACCTAACTATTTTGACATTCTGCATGTTTCCAGACACTATTCTGTACCCTCACGTTACAATTTCTTCCCGGAGTGGATCTGTCATCACGGTCACGGTCATAGAATACTGCATTGCCACTCTAGTCATGTCACATGACTAGAGCTGTAGTTTTAATGTCATATCCGAACCTGACCTAACCTGCTTTATGGAAGTTGGGTAGATACACCGCCTCCAGCTTCATGAGGGTTTGAGTATGGTGCCTCCTTTGCAGCCTTTGGCCACCTTAGAAAATAACAAATTTTTGTTTGTTGATAATCATTTGAGGATTTGTCGCCCCAGTTGCGCTACCCTGAGACGCTCAATACTGCAGCTCTAAGGAGAATCAGCTGTTGAGTAAACAATGTTTGGTGATGGGTTCTGCAAAAAGGCAGTGAGATAATAATTATTGAAGTTAAAATTAGTTATAGTACAAAATGTTTTGGCGAACTCATCTGTACTTACTAAATGTGATATTCTGTATAGAATGGGTGGTACCTTTATTATAGGGATTAACTAATAACTAAGACAGGACGTCTGAGTGAATTGCTGACCCTCTCAAGCCATCTTTATGTGCCTGCGGAGTGTGGCTTGCATAACCTACAGACTCTTCATATTGGCATGCCTACGGCTCACATAGCCTACAGACCCTCTTGAGCCATATTTGGCATTCTTGCAAGTTGCAATGTACATAACCTATGGACCCTCTCAAGACATCCTTGGTGTGCTTACACATTGCATAACCTACGGATCCTGACAAGTCATCTTTGGTGCGCCTGCCATACACATAACTTTCAGACCCTTTTGAGCCATAACTGTAGACTGTAACCGTAGGCTTGCCAGTGCCTCACATAATTTACAGATGCTCTAGAGTAATTCCTGGTTTGCACAATCTACAGGATGTGAGTGAATCTCTCGCAATCGCTCGTCCTGGTCCTGGTTGAGTGATTTTCACTATTGCTTATCAGAGCAAAAGTGAAAATTACTCTCCCAGTGATGTCATGAAACTTTCACATTTTCCTTCACATGTAGAATTAAAAGAACAGGTATGTCGAATTTAATGCATCTACAATTATTTTCATTTGATGCTTAACAAATATGAGGGGCTTCTTAGGAGTATTATAAGGGGCTACTGTGCTACTGTGCTGTTGATCCCTAGCTTGTGACCTGTGTTAGCTGCATCATGCTGATCCTGAGCCTGTCCACATCTACTCTGCCTTGTTAGCCAGGCCAGTGAGTCGTATACAGCTGGTGCCTGGCAGACAGTAGACCTGCAGCTGACCTGTGCTCACCCTGCTCCTCCCAAAATGTGCGGCTGCCACGGGCCCACAGTAGTCAGTGAGCCATGTAGGTACAGCTGGCGGGCGGTGGATCCTGCTGCTGCTGACCTGTCTTTGCTCTGTGCCTGCCCACATGTGCTGCTGCTGTGGTTGTGCAGCAGTGAACTATGTACAGTCGGCGGGCGGTGGATCCTGCTGCTGCTGACCTGTCTTTGCTCTGTGCCTGCCCACATGTGCTGCTTCTGTGGCTGTGCAGCAGTGAGCCATGTACAGTCGGCGGGCAGGTGGATCCTGCTGCTGCGCGACCTGCGCACGTGCCGCTGTCTGTGCGGTGCCCCGGCTCCGCTCTCCGCCAGCCATACCGCCGCTGTCGCGCGGCTCCACACCGGCAAATTCTCACCAAAGAAGGCGCTCATCCTCACCAAGTTCTCCAGATACGAGTTCGAGAAGAAACGCCATGGCAACATTCCTGAGGTGCGTTGTGAATCGGGGAAGTTTGGCAATGTCATTTGGTGTTGTCAAGTCAAGTCAAGAGTGTTGTCAACTGTATGTACTTTTGATTATCATTTGTCACCGATTGGTTAGGGTGTTTTCTGTTTTCTATGTTGGAAACGAAGCTGAACTTTGTTTATTGGAACAGAACTTGAGGAACTTGATTGTCGCTTGACACTGACCCCGGAAATGTTTCCTGTAGGCTGAGTTGGAGAAGAAATTGAAGGAGCGCGGCTCGGATTACAACATGCTGCTGTACCACCACTACCTGCACAAGGGGTGTGAGAACACTGTGGTGCAGACACTCCGCGGTCAGAATATCGAAACCAAGGTCGTCACCAGGTAAATATAGCGGTATACTGCGGTCAAAGTTCTGATGTTGGAGGGCGTTGTGGTCTGGTCCGGGGTAAGAAGATTGACGTTAGACTGCGGTTCTGTGTATTATATCAGGCTAACACGTCACGTGCAAGGCAAGAGGAGCGGTAGCTCCTTACGCTACAGCGTCCCGACCGAGAGTCCGGACTCCGGTCAGCCTCCCGCTGACCCCAGATCGCCCGCAGCCGCGGGAGATCACGTGACCGCGTCCAGGAATCAAGTTCTGTTCTGTACTTCTGTTGTTCTGTTGCATGCTAAAGTAGCTTGACTATCGATATTTTCCATGGGCACTGGGCATATTTGCATTTTTATTTGATATTATATGTTTTATTTGTTGTAGAATTTATATGTCTTACCATGTTTGACAGGCATTGGAATGTGCATTCCAGAAGACCCAGTTTTGTTGCATCAGACTTTACAAAACTAATAATTGCTTGTTTGTATTGGCTACCTTTCATTAATTGGAATATCTTCTTCAGTACATGTATGGCCAGGG
Source organism: Semibalanus balanoides (assembly GCA_014673585.1). Lineage (NCBI taxonomy): Eukaryota > Metazoa > Arthropoda > Thecostraca > Balanomorpha > Balanidae > Semibalanus > Semibalanus balanoides. Next base: position 3,296 of record VOPJ01003835.1, read on the forward strand.
AGAAATTATTATTGCGACCATGCTTCGCTGTATTATCGCCTAGTCAGTCGGGAGAGCGCTGGACTACAGCTCTAACCGATCTTGACAAGGTGGGTTCGAGACTTTTCGGCGGTCGCTATTTGCTCCTGGCAGGGCTGACCTGCGGCCGGTGGCAGCCAGACTTGTGCTTGATTCCAATGGTACCGAATCCGATTCCGGAATCGATTCCGTGTGTGCTGGAATTGGAATGGGATTCGATTCCATCGGCTTCTTGGTGGAATCGGATTCAGGTGAAGTCATTTTTAAAGAAAATTATGGAATCGGAATCAATTGCAATTTAAAGTGATTCCGTGCTATTTTCGTAACAATCACTGCCCATGAAATTACGCTTCCCTGAAGGGTATTTGTTTCTTTGAGCATACATACATAAAGCAAAACCAGGCGATTATGTTTTGCTTAATGAGGGTACTTTATCAGTAATAGTAACTTGATCCATCACGGATGTATATTGACGATAATAACTCACAGCGATGTTTAATGTTTATGCAAAGCTTTCTATATCAAGTATCATGATCACTGCAGATGCTGGAAATTAAAGAAAACACACGGTGTGGTTAGGCGTGTTTTCTTTCATTTTCAGCATCTGCAATGATCATGATATTTTACATAAAAAACTTTGCATGAACATCATTTTACTTAATATCGTCAATAATGACCAGTAATGCTCCTTATTTCGGTGGATTCATACAACGTCTTAGCTGATGGCAATTGTATATTTATTTCTGTACCATACATTCCATAACATTTTCATGTCCTTCAAGACAGTGTGTATCATATTGAACTTGTGTATCATATTGAAAATAGTAGCTTGCAATAGGTGTGTCAAATTGTCCATGCATGATGCATCATGATTATAGGTATGTCTAAATATCATATGGCTTTTGAACCTTCGTTAGACTTTGACGTTTCTGAACTGTCACGATTTTGCAGCGCAGGTCAGTTTTTGATGAAATTCATGAAATTATTCGAGGTGTTATAGCAAAATAGTCAGTACCTTTATAATAATTAATATAGTATATATTTGTATTATTCGTGTCACTCATGTTATTTTTACAAAATTTATATAATCGGAATTCTTTATCCGAAGTGGAATAAATATAATCGGATTAGGAATCAAACTTTGTCGGATTAGGAATCAAACTTTGTGTCTTGGAATCGGATTCGGAATCGATTCCCTAATAAAATATGTATCGGAATCGGAATCAGACCCAAACCCATCTGGCTTGGCATGGAATCGGAATATATTCCGCCGAAGCAGAATCAAGCACAAGTCTGGTGGCAGGAGCCGTGTTCCAGGTCAGATAAAGCCAGCGAGCTGGGCGAGTCCTCAGTCGTTAGAAGACCTTAAACTTTCGACACTAAATTCTGTCGATCGATCGATCGGATGGTGGGGTCAGCGTCCACGCAACAAGCCTAACTTCGCGTGGGTGTTGATCTGAGAAATCGATCCCATCACAACTTCCGACTAAATTAAAAAACAAAAACAAAACATATATGTCCTATTTGTACTCATTAATTTGAATCATAGTGATTTTTCCCATCTTGGCTATTTTGTATCGGATTGATAAATAACGCTTATGCATGTCTATTGTCTAATGGCATGGAACAACAAAATGCTTCTGCTTTGCATGTGTGTTGCTCGTGCAGGGGTACCATTGTCATCCCTCCGGCCGCCAGTCTCGTGTGCGTGCCATTTGGAATCCGTCCCCTGCACATGCATTTTCTGCCGTGTGCCAGCGGATGCATGACGTGTCCTTGTTCGTGCGCTGTCGCCAGGCTAGAGTACAGCGCCGATCTGATCGAGGAGTCGGACATCGTGTTCACGATGGGCGGCGACGGCACCTTCCTGCTGGGCGCCACACGCATCCGGCACCCCAACAAGCCGATCGTGGGCATCAACAGCGACCCGACCCGCAGCGAGGGCCACCTGCTGCTGCCCAAACGCTACTCAGTTGACATCCGAGAGGCCGTCAAGAAGCTACTGGCCGTGAGTCGGAGACGGTGGGGTTATTTGTGGTGTGTGGTGTAGTAGTGTTGTTACTGTTAGTGTCCTGGTAACTTGATGAGCGCTGCTAAGCGGCGCGAAAATTGTAGTGTCTTTATGATTTATGCGTGCATATGTGCTCGCATAGAATATGCCATTGGAATTGTATATGTGCTCCACTGTGCTGACGTCATGTTTTCATTTTTAAATAATTGGGTATCATGCACCCATTTACCATCATGCTTGTGTGTTGTCGGTTGCTATGACCAATGGTATGGAGATGACGGCGTTTCTCTCTCCGTACCCCAGGGTAAGTTCCGCTGGCTATTCCGGAAGCGGATTCGTATGACGCTGATTGGAAAGGACGTGTACCAGCCTCCGATCGAGCTGCACAACCAGCAGCTGCTCAACCCCGAGTACAGGTCAGTCATTTACCCAGCAGCTGCTCAACCCCGAGTACAGGTCAGTCATATTACCCAGCAGCTGCTCAAACCCCGAGTACAGGTTCAGTCATTATACCCAGCAAGCTGCTGCAAACCCGAGTACAGGTCAGTCATTTACCCAGCAGCTGCTCAACCCCAAGACAGGTCAGTCATATACCCAGCAGGCTGCTCAACCCGAGTACAGGTCAGTCATTATTACTCCAGCAGCCTCTAACCCGAGTACAGGTTCAGTCATACCCAGCAGCTACTCAACCCGAGTACAGGTCAGGTCATTTACCCAGCAGCTACTCAACCCGAGTTACAGGTTCAGTCATATACCCAGCAGCTGCTCAACCCCGAGTACAGGTCGAGTCATATACAGCGAGCTGCTCAACCCCGAGTAAGGTCAGTCAGTATACCAGCAGGCTGCCTCAACCCCGAAGGTACAGGGTCAGTCATATACCCAGGCAGCTTGCTCAACCCCGAGTACAGGTCAGTATTTACCAGCAGCTGCTCAAACCCCGAGTACAGGTCAGTCATTACCCAGCAGCTTCTCAACCCAAGCAGTAACAGGTCAAGTCATTTACCAGGCAAGCTCTCAACCCTATACCAGGTCATGTCCATTTACCCAGCAGCTGCTCAATACCCCGAAAGTACAGGTCAGTCATTTTACCAGGCAGCTTGCCCTCAACCCAGAGTACAGTGTCAGTCCATTTACCCAGCAGCTGGCTCTCAACCCAGAGTACAGGTCAGTCATATACCCAGCAGCTACTCAACCCCGAGTACAGGTCAGTTATGCGCAGCAAAGCAGACAAATTGACGGCGCTTTAAATAACTCGTGTGGGAAAATGTCTTGGGCAAAGTATCACATTGTTTTGCGCAGCGTCCGTATAATTATGCGTTTTAAGGCATGCAATGAAATGGCCCAGAAATCAGCAGCTTATCATCATGATTGTTCTTACTTTGTCTTTACCATGGGCCTGGATGAAGTGGTTTGTCGTTATTAACAGAGCATGATGAGCTTGTGCGCTAGGCTGCTGTTTCTTATCTAGCAATGTTAGCGTCTGTTGGAGTCAGGATCGATTTATAGTCTGGAGTGACGTTTACGGCCTGTTGACTGTATTCCGTGTGTAGGTACCTGGACATGGACTGGGCCACGTCTTCGCTGCCCAACACCTACATGGAGGAGAGCACGATCGCCTCGCCCGGGTCGCGCGGCGTGCCCTATACCAAGCAGGTGCGCGTGCTGCCCGTGCTGGCACTGAACGAGGTAAGAGTCGTGTCACGAGTCGGATGGCGTTTCGGAGCTGAGCTGCATAGGCATGCAATGAGGTAGATATTCGAGATGAAGGGACGGACAGACGGACAAAGCATATTTTAACGAAGCTCGGCATGGGTCGACCCAACATATCGTATACAACATTTATGTTTTGGGCCTTGCAATCTCGTGTTTTACGCACCCACTACTCAAATTTAGGCTGTATTCTGACCCGTCGATTCCCGCGGGGATTCCGGGGAATCTGTAGAAAAGTGCTTTCTACCGATTCCCGTAGCAAAGAGTTAACAGGAATACCAATGTATGAGTGCATTGCCGAACTGCAGTAGAGTAAATTGCCCGCCGGTGATTCCAGGGATTCCCGCCGGGAATGTGACGGTCAGAACACAGGCTTACAGTCCCCACGTGGGGAGTATCTGTAATATTCGCTCGTGCGTCGCCGTTCTGGCGATCGCCGGTACCGCCACCTATGCGTCTTTGTCGCAGCATTACAGACACGCCGCCACCTGGCCATGTTGTGACCTGTATGATCCTTCTGGTCGCACAATGATCTCTCTGCCCTCTCAGATAACTGCGTAACCCCTGTGCGACGTCCAGTTCACCAGTCACCTCTGTGAATTGTGATCCTGCAGGTCAGCAGGCTGATCTGTGTATGAGCTCTGCCCCCGTCATACGGTGTTGACCACATAACCATTGAGGCGCCACATAACCATTGAGGCGCCACATAACCATTGAGTTGAGGCGCCCTTAAGCCCAAATCATCATCATCATCATCTGGTGGTTGACCTGACCCATGTCATCTGGTGGTGACCTGACCCATGTCATCTGGTGGTGACCTGACCCATGTCATCTGGTGGTGACCTGCCCCCGTCATCTGGTGGTGACCTGACCCATGTGTCCGTCAGGTGTTTATCGCCGAGTGTCTCTCGGCGCGCGTCTCCTATTACGAGATGGCCATTGACGGCGGCCGGCAGTTCAAGCAGAAGAGCTCCGGCCTCTGCGTCTCCACCGGCACCGGATCCACCTCCTGGACGTACAACATCAACAAGCTGACGCCGCAGGTGGTTGGTCAGGTAAGCAAGACGTTTATTATTATGATATAATTACAGCTGATGCCGCAGGTGGTCAGCCAGTCAAAGGGCTGAACGTACAACATGGGGAGTCGGCTAGATGAGCTGCGCTAATCCACCCCGCGCGATGTTGTATGATGTGGGCAATAGAGTTGCAGAATTCTGGTCCTAGCTTCCCAGTGAGTGCAGGTACCAGAACTGGTCACGGCCGTGACTGAAGCTGTGCCAGGCCAGCTCATTCCGTGGCCGTGACTACGTTGTGACTAAAGAGTCCGGATTTTATGCATATCGAGTTGGCTAGGCCTTTCCTTTACGATGCTTTAACTGCTAAGTTCCCAATCCCAACCAAAGAAGACTACCTTACGGATACGGAAACGACGTGCTAAAGACAATATTGACGCTTGGGTCCAATGTGGCTATGCGCCCTAACCCAACAAGAACAAGCGATGTTGTGCAGTATTGCTGAGTGCGTTTAGTGCCAGATCAAAGGAGAAACCGTGTGTGTGTGTTATATGCTCTAACCTGCATGCATGATTGGGAATCGTCAGCAGGCTGTAGTCGGCGGCCCCGTGCTCTGTTGATATCACCGCCCGTCTCGTTTCAGCTGATGGACACTCTGTCACAAGAGACGGGAGTGCAGCTGAATTCAAAGGACGAGGCCGTTGTCAACCGGGTGACGGATCGGGTCAACGAGGTGCTAGTCTTCGGACCAGGTAACCATCGCTCGCTCATTAAACACGACAATCAGCCGTCATAGTGCGTCTTTTGTATTATAAGTTAGGTCCGAATGTTTTGAATGGATGGATTTCCGAGGTCAGGCCCCGCGCTAAGCATAGCTTGTTGCGCAGGCCCTGACCCCACCACCCGATCACGCAATTCCTGACGTCCGGCAGAATTTAGAGACGAAACTTGTGCATTTCCGACATACCTGGACACGGTCTCACTGGACTCTCACCAAGTGAGAGTTTACTGTACTCTCCAGACAGCGGGGTAACAGTCCAGCCGACTAACCTGACACTGGTGCCGACACGGCCGATCGTACCTACCCTCTTCTGCCACGAAATACACGCGCTACGGTAAACCAGACATCGGCGTGCCACTGGCCTGGGCCCTGCAGCCTCCGTAAACGTCTGGCTAGATTCCGTATGTAATCGCATTAGGCATAACAATTGTATCACAGTGTAACATATAGATAACTGCAGCGGTTATTGATATTTAAAATGTAATTGAGCCACAGAGTCCGTTTACATTTCAGGCTATCATCTTGCGAATAATCCTAAACAAACCGGCCTGTGGCCTCCAGCCAGCGGCCGTCACGTACAGTCGAAAGCTCGTGGTGTCCGCATCGATTCCGCATTAAGTATTAACGATGTTTGGCTCGTGAAATGCGTCATACGGTAATTGACTCGTCGCTACCCTGTATTGGCTATCGATTGCAATGCTGCGTGCCTTGTAACTGTATGTCATACAAGAGGCCTTACACACTGTCCGCGGCTGTGGGGGTGTCCGGTAGCCGTACACGGTCCGCTCGAGCCTGTAGGCTGACCGTCGACCCTGTTCTTACAGGGCGAGAAACCGTATGTCTACATCGATCGCGTGAACTGATTGGAGTTGGACCCCGTGACCTTTGATTTACAGAGTGAGGAGAACCGTTCAGCTGCTACACAGATCCCGTGACCGCTCTGTGGTTGACCCGTGAATCCTCTGCTGCTTCTCGTACATGAGGAAGCACCCGTATTGTTGCTACACGACGATCCGTGACCACTGTGGATGACCCGTCACTTTGTTTTAACACGAGGAGAACCCGTATGGTTGCGTATCAGCCGATCCGCGAACGCCTGTGGTCGACCCGTCGACCTTGTTCTTGCAGGGGGAGAACACGTATGTGCTCAACAGTCGCAATTCGTGACTCCTCGTGGTGACGCCGCGTGCACTTGTGCTTTACATGGGGGGGGGACACGCGACCGTATGCTGCTCACACCGAATGTCCGTGACCCCCTGTCGGTGACCATGGCACCTTGTTTTTGAACAGAGCGAAAACTGCGCTATGGTGCTACGGCGATCCGCTGACCTCGTGGTGGACCCGTAGATCCTTGTTGTTTTTACAGATGCGAGCAACAGGATGCTGCTACAACGAATCCGTGCACCGCTGTTGGTGGACCCTGACTTTGTTTTCCACAGAGGAGAACAGGATTAGTGCTTACACACGTCTCCGGTGACCCGTGTCGATCCCGACCCGTTGTCGTTTAATCCAGAGCGCAGCACCGTCATGTGCTTCACGATCGTAGACGCACCCTGTGGTGACCCGTGACCTTGTTTTACAGAGGAGAACCGGATGTGCTACACGATCCGTGACCCCGTGATGTCGGCGCCACGCTCGGCCGCCGAGAAGCGTCCTCGCGGCCTGGCTCGCCGGCTGGAGGTCCGCTCTCGCTGCTTCGACGCCTGCCTGGTGGTGGACGGCGGCCTGTCGTTCCCGTTCAACGACGGCACCGTGGCCATCCTGGACATCCACGACGATGACGCGCTGCGCACCGTTGTTCTGGATGACGACTGAGGTCCCGGGTGACTGAGGCTGAGGCTGCGGAGACCGGAGCGCACCACAGAGGGTGGCTGTCCGGGAGGGATGACTGCTCACTGGCGGGTCAGTCTCTGTCACGGCAGGGATGCGGGCGCCGGATCGTGACTGCTGGCTTGACGGACGGCAGCAGCGGTGATGAGGCAGGGACAGACACTGTCCGAAAGGCGATGGTGATGCCGACGTCCCGACGTTGGAACGAATCTCTCTGGGTGAAGCTCATTGGACGAGTCTGTGCCGGCAGCTGACGCGGACCACCGCCATGATGGGTCGCTTTCCGAGATGGCAGAGACGAGTAATTTCGCGCAGTGCCTTGGCGGTATGACTCTCGTCAGTGTGACGGCCAGTGAGCGCTCACTGCCCAGGATTGGCTAGTCTGTGGTGCGGTCACAACGCCGGCATTGCGGCGGCGCGGCTATCGACGTCTTACGACGTGACGTCACTACTTAGTTATTATTACAGACGTCAGTTATTACAATTGGATTTTCGGATGTGTTCTTTACGTTAGAGGACTGTCCGACCACGCATTGGAGTCCCTTATGTCACACTTAGCAGCTGTCGCCAGAACGGATTATGACACTAGCCGGTGAAAAAGGGCCGGTGGACAATAGAGCAATTGTTTCTCTCATGAGGAAGCTGCAGGCTAAGGCGGCGGGCGTTTTGTTTGCCCTCTGAGGAGGCTTCCGCGAGGTGTTTATATTCGACTGTCCGTGGCTGTAAAAGCCCCGCAGTGACATATCGGCACGACCGTGCGGTTGTGGAATGTACTGGCCAATCTCCGCCGATGATCACCGCCGCCGCCGGCGGGAGGGGGGGGGTATCGCCGCTGCCGGGAGTGTGATGATCAGGTATTTGACGTTAGGAACGCCAGGACGGATGATTGGTGCGTGTTTCCGGTCCGACCGGCCGGCTGGTCTGTGCTGTGCTGACCGGCCAGCCGGAGCTGGAGTTTTTGTCAGGTGGGGCGAGGGGGGGGGGGCGGGGAGCAGGATCGATGAAAGGCCAGTACTGAATTACTTCCATACTGCACTTCCACGGCCCGACTCGGGCGATCCACACATGACGATGTATACTTTGTACCCTGTTAACGTGGGAGCATGAGTGCACAAATGTATGATGGCGATGTTTATTCGACCGCGAACGCGTGGTGCTCAAAGGGTCAGTTATGGTGAAAATGCAGCCTGCATGTCTGGCCGGGACGGTACGTGATCGCTCGCCCGGTACGTGATCGGTCCCTCTGTGCTGTGCGGCGCTGGTGGAAACAAAGACGAAAGCCTGCGTCACAGTGCGGATAATTTTGTGTTACTTCACTCCGCAAAAACAGCAACACGTTACAGTCGATCTACGATCGTTAACCGATCGACAACTTCAAATAACCGAAGGTCCGACTTATAGCAATCCGTTTTTTGTGTAGCAGGGTTTCGTCTATGTTTACCTCTGTTCATCAAATACTCGGCGCGCCAGGCGCCGCCGGGATGCCGCCGATACCACCCCTGCATCGACAGCCACTGCGAGAGAAAACATACTATGAGAGCTTCGAGTGTTATGACACGTATCATGTGCAATATATTGCGCGAACGGTGAACCCGCCGATCCTCTGTGGGGATACATCGATACTGCCCTTGCAGGGAACACGGTCAGTGATTGCATTGGTGCACCGCTCGGAGCGATCCCACGCGAGGGTATAAGTTGGACGGATAGACGGACACACCTCTCAGATGCTGCCCCAGCTGCTGGAGAAACTGCAGAGGTTAAACTGTGAGCCGGCGCGGGTCACCGGACATCAGGGAGCTGCCCCTATAACCTGTGATATGCTTACATTACCGACCTTGCATACAATTATCAAACGCAAACATTGTCAAGGGCTCGAAAGACGAACTGGTCAAATATCAACAAAACGACACAGCAAAATAGGATGCTTGCACATAGCATCCACGCTCTAATGTCTAGCCCATCTGTAAGAGATATACAATAACAGGAACCAATCGAGTTGATTCGGGGCTACGGCAGCTGTAAGCCACCAACATAACACCTCAGCGCCGCACGCTAATTTTAGCCATTGAACAGATTCGACAAATCGGAGCACATGGAAGCAGTGAGTGAACACCATTTCGGCGACAGATCTTATACGGGATCGTGCCGATAGACCTGTGCTAAACACACCAATACACGGCACGACAAGGCCTGGCGGGCATACGTCATCAGACCGTGCACTGTTGAGTTAAGATAGCAGGCCGCCTCTAGTTGTTTAAGAGCATACCAAAATGGCCAGAGGGCAGCCATTTGACAGCACATTGTAAAACATGTAACAACCATTAGCGATCCAGTCAATCACATTTGAACACAGCATGACTAGATACGTTTCCCATTTGCATATACATAAAGCGTTGGTCACGCATACATCTACTAGGAGCAACCCCAGCAAAAGAGTTGAATGTTTCGTGATTAAGTAGCAAACTGATGAACATAATATAAATTCATGTTTTAAAATGGACTTAACTTGTCACGAAGAACGATGATTCGGCGGTCACCATCAGGTGATTGGTGACACTGCTGGTGACACTCCTGGTGAAGCTGCTTGTGAACTGCTGGTAACAATGCTGGTGACACTGCTGGTGACACTCCTGGTGAAGCTGCTTGTGAAACTGGTGAAAGTCCTGGTGACCCCCGTGGTGACGCTTTCGAGGCCAGTCCAGATACCGGTCTGTGGGGACGCTGGTGCCTGTAACTCCTGGTGACTTGTGAGGGTGACGATGCTACATAACTCTCCGCAGATACATTTACTCCTCGGTCAGGCTCGTATTCCGTCAGCTGTTGGGCCCTGGAACCGGCCTCGGTCTCCTGTCCGTCCTGCACAGGTGCACTATCCAGGAGTCGCCCCCGACCCCTCGGCCGCCGCCGCCGCCGCCGCCGCTGCTGCCGCCCTGGCCGCTCTACGCCTCCTTATCTTTCTCTTGAGACGAGTCATCGCTGGAACAAACCGGTTCCCAGCGTCAGCGACGACAACAGAGCGCGTCCAGATCACAAACGACCGAGACGTTAATCCTGGTGTAAGGGATCAATGCGCCACATCTGTGACATACACAATGATTCCTATCACCCACGGTGTAATAACTAAAATACAAAAAGAAGCATGCAACTCACAATATTCCATATCACTAAATTCCCCAACCGAACGCTTCAGCAATCGCCCATCCTCTGGAGGATATTGACATACAATGTGCAATATGCCGTGAAATCAATCACACCAATCGTATGCTAAAAACATCCACAAATGGGGTGCCAAAAATATTGCAGCAGTGGAGCAATAGGTGCAAATACAACCGAAACTGTATTACGACTTCATGCAAGAGTATGACGGAACACATTGTACTTACTCAAAAGTGTGATCATAAGTTTTCCATATTTTTCTGGTGCTCGTTTACATGTGCAGGGGGCCTGAAACAAGTAACACAAAATGATTACACGTCTTCAGCTGTAGTGATATTTATTTAAAAAATAACAGTAAAAATTATCACGACAAAACACTCCACAGAGCAGTGCACACTGTACAGTGTACAGTACCGCAGCTTCCAAGCGACACTGACAAATGTGACAGCAAAACATGTTGATGCTCTCCGAAAACGGAGTCGAGCACCCCGGCCGTGTGCAGTGTGCATGTGAACGACAGCGGCGGTGACCGGCAGCTGAGTGATTCAGCGACCGTGTGAGTGACAGGCGGTGACCTGGCGGTGACTGAGTCACATTCAGCGAGTGACTGACCCGTCCTGGCGGTGACCGTTGGTTGGTGGTTCAGTCGCATCGGGAGCGGCTGGCGGCGGACAATCGAAAGTCGAAAACGTCACCAATCTCCTCCAGATCGCCGACCAGGTACCGCCAGCAATGCTTGATCAGAACGCTGCCGAGAACACATCCAACGTCAGGGGCACGGCAGACGATAACCCGTCACGACCACAATCACATCACATTCAGACATCAATCATCCAGTGGCAACGAATAGAGATAAAAAGGTGTGACTCACAATGACGGAAACTTATGAGGTCATGTTCTTAAATACACTCACAAAATCACAGTGGATATTGATCAAGAAAAGTCTCGAAGCAAGAAAATATTAACGAAGCGAGTTCGACTGTTAACCCTATTCCTGGAGGGATGAAAAGTATACGAATCTGTCGGGGGTAAATATTACCCCCTCCTTATTTCCGAACCAATGAACCGCAGCAGCGCGCAAGGCGGCGATCGAAAGCCTCTCAAGAAAACGAATCGAATGCATACCGAAAATTTTTCAAATTGGGTCAAATGTCAAGGTCAGGTCAAGGTCATATGGAAAGTGTCCAGTAATTGAGTTAATGGCTCATGACTTTCATTTAGAATCCTTTGATTGAGACTATGGCAATATGCACATATAAGCTCTCAAAGTGTAATACGTCTCTGCTATTGAGTAAAAGTGAATTTGAGTGCAAAAGGTAAAGGTTAAGGTCAGGTCACAAGAGGTCACTGTCCACCAAGAGGTCCAAAGAAGCGTCTGGAACATTTTTAGGGGTTATTTTGCACTATCGTAAAATCGATACAACAGCCATTTTACAACTTGAACCCCATAAAAGGTCAAAATCAGTCCATCTAAGGTCAAACATGAACACTAATATGAATAACAATGCATGTTCCTAGGTCAATTTGTCTCATAAAAACACAAAAATGACATTATATATCTGTATAGTAAAAAATCCAAAAAACGTTATTCTTGAAAAATGAGCGTCATTACCGTAATGCTGGGAGCAATCAACTCACTGAAAAAAGAAGATATTACTTGAATGGTTTGGGTATTATACTAACTTGGTTCTCTTAAATATCGGTTTTTTTAATACTTAAAATAAAAATTTGGGGTGGGAAATTTCTGAAAGAAAAAACATTTGGGGGTCAAAAACCATTTTGGAAACCAAAATGCCATTTTTGTGAGAATTAATTCCTTCTCATGCAGTTTTGCGTTTGCAATTTGCATCAAATCTATGTTTTCGTACGCAGTATCAAACAGTTTCGTCTATTTGACCAAAATGGTTTGTTTGTTTATTTGGGGTTTTCCGGGCCGCGCCGACAACGTAAGGTCAATAGCGCCCATTTGACCCAAAATGGCATGACAATGACGTCATCAAAACGTCATATCTCCCAAAGTTCTGATTTTTGATTTTTTTTATGAGACCCCGCCCACACATTGGATGCTGGATAAGTACTGAAAACTTGACGTCGTTTATCTGTTAAACAATTTTCAAGTTATTGCGGAAATACGGGAGGGATCACATTATACCACCCCACCCTAGTCCCCCTAAATCGCCTCCCCAACGCCCCCGCCGTGGCCCCCAACCGCCACCCGCCCCCCAGGCCCTTGCAGGCGCGTCTCTCCCCGCCCCCTAGCCGGGCGTTAGACAGCACACTGACGACACAGTGCACACACTGGCAAAAGTCGATAACTGCGTTCGATAGATGCAGAGAAATGCCCAGTATGTAGTAGTGATGGATACCAGTGATCATGTCCAGCAGTGGAACGCTCGATGAGCTACAGAGAACGTCCCATAGTGTCTCAGGTTGATGGCGCCCAGGACCCGAGCAGTACGTGCACCACGCACGTCCCGATCACGCACCACGTTGTTCCGCGCCAGCGACTTCAGCAGGCTCGGACGGAGAAGCTGGCTGTACCAGTAGACACGGGTGACGAACCTGAAACAGGCGTCACAGTCAACGACAACGTTGAATTGTTTTGTTTTTTTAATGACCTGGAACATATTTCATTGTTTCAAGCTTAGGAGAAAGTACAGGTAACAAAGAAGCTGGCTGTACCAGTGGGCACGGTGACGAAACTGAAACGGCATCACAGTCACCCGCGATAAGCATCTACACCTCACACAATAATCCACGTAAGTATATCTGTATTCCGAGGAGCACATTTCAACTTCGGTGTGGTGTAGCGCAGTGTATGATATTTTGTGAGACCGGTACTGACCAGAGAGGCAGGAGGGACACCAGACAGAGTCCAGGCCAGCGCCTGCTGAGCGGGCGAGGCGTCCCGGCCGCGCCACAGCGCCACGCGCAGCAGGCCCAGCAGCACGTTCGGCGTGTGGTGCAGTATCACCGTCCACAGCAGCAGGTGTGGCAACCTGGCGAACGCACCGACGGATGAGATGTAAGCAACAGGGCATCTATCATTCATTCAAAATCGCATTCATTGTATTAATTCAAAATCGCATTCATTGCATTCGTTACAAATTTAGCATGCATTTCCGTCTCTTCTGCCGACTCACCCGGCGAACGTGGTCAGCGTGACGATGGGCAGTAGCATGAGGGCCGGTCCAGCCAGTACTCCGCCGTACAGGCCGGGCGGCACCAGCCAGTACACACAGCTGGCCACGGACAGCACAGCCAGCAGCCAGTGCAGTGGGCTCAGCTCCCCGGCTGCAGACACCACACGTCATATACCGCAATGATTGTAAACACCATATGCTCACATATCAGACTAGGCTGTACAACTACATACGCGCGCGCACGTGCCCGCGAGCACAGCACACACATACACGCAAGCACCCACACATGGGTGTACACACCACAGGACTATGACATGACACACTGACTTTTGGATCACTTACTTTTCCAAACATCTGAAGCCACCCAGGTTTGTGGTTGATGAAGAGCCTCGGTGATTGCCGCCAGCGAGCACAGCACAAAGCTGGCAGAAGGTGAACCGGATGTCTTCCAGGGTTTGGGCATACTCAAACGTCATGGTCCTGCAACAAGACAGCTGATTAGACTCGGGTACAACAAAGCATGTAACAGGGTGCAGACTGCAGAGGTATGAGGTAACCAGCTACCAGTTACCAGTTATCAGTTACCAGTTACCAGTTACCAGTTAACCAGACCCAGAGAGAAACCAGACCCAGGAGAAGTCCAGCATGACAGTACTAAGATTCTCATGCATTCCTTGGATATTGGGAAACAGCACCATTGGATAATGGAGTTAATGTCCTCATCTGTCTCTGCAGCTCAATCAGGATTCAGGAGAGAACTGGGCTTGCAACCTGGACTCAACCTGGCAAGGTGGTTTTGAGATGCTTTGGCACTCATAATTTGGGCCTGATGAAGATGACCTGCAGCCAGTAGCAGCAGCTGAGTTCAAGGTCAGGTGAAGACATCATGGCCAATGGAACATCCTCAATCAGTTGACCATCCTCAATCATTAAGGAATCTAACACACAACCAAGTTCTGGACCAGGAGATGACTAATGATCTGATATTGTGGAGTTGGGGGGTGGGGGGTCAGGACCCACCATCTGGGGGGTCAGGGCTTGTGCAACAACCATTGCATGACATGAAACCTGACCTAGAAAATAAATATTATCAAAACATCCAAACTAATACAAAAATGTAATAATGGGCAATTTAGGAGGCACCTTGATTGAGCATGACCTCGACACTGCTCAGCAAGAGGTTGAGGTTAGTGGAGAAAAGTTAACAGTAAGTAATAAATGGTGACAGTTCTGGTGCACTGTCATGCATTAGTGGTGCACTGTCTTTGCTGTTTACATGGGAAATCTCCACTGTCCGTCCCTGTGTTCTGATCCACTACAACTCCTCCGACGAGATGAAAACCTTTTTCCGGTTCAGGGCGCTGAAACAGCCCCAATCATTATGTCCTCATTTTAAAAGTATCACCACTGTCTTGCTTCATGGGCACACCACTTAAGCTCATCGCACAACAACTCAGCAGAAAATGGCCCTTCAAGACTCAGAGCACAGAGGCTAAGGTGGGCTAAGGTAAGGAATCATTACAGGCAAAGTAAGATAGGCACAATGCAGAACGACACTGCTGTGAAAAGGTAGGTAAATATTATACCTAACTAAAAAACAAGACTGTAGATAGGGTAAAAATACATAGGTAAACTTTGCTCTTCGGACACATCAAAATATCAGACTTTTCATGCAATCAGAATCCCAGACGATACCAACACATTTTTTTTACATTCTGATAGCATGCTAAGAGCTAAGTCTGAGGACAGGACTTATTCAGGGTTATGGCAGAATGAACCTGTCCATCCCTATGCAGATTGCAGACTTGGGCTCCTGCACAGAGTGCACAAAATGTAAGGGTTTAGAATGAACATGCAAGCATTGGTACAGCAAAATCATTTTCTCATTATAAGCCTACATGCATAATTATAAGAATTGCACAAATCACACAGTACCTACTATATTATTTTACCTTAAGCATAAAACAAAGAGACAAAAGATTTCAAGTTATGACCGCAGAATCCCGAGACCGCACGGGAACGAACCACCTCCCTCAAGCTCTTTCGTGAAACTACAAAAAGTTTGTTTACTTTTGTCCAAACTTTTGCCATGGCTTTGGTGAGACAGAAATGACGCGTAAAATACATTCGCTTAAGCACTTAATGTGCTTTTGCTAGCAGGTTTCTTTACGCTCCATTGGCTATTTTTCGTTCAATTTATGCGAGTGGAAACAGAATGTCTTACATTACATACAGACTGCCATTCGATCAACCTTCCCGCTAATCGCTGAAGAAACCGGCGTACGGCACGGCGCGGGGTTATTGAGATAATTGTTATTATTTGGTCGGTCGAGTATGTGGTGGTGAATCCTTTTAAAGATAAAATTGTATTGTGCTTATGATGATTGTGGTTCTATATTTAGAAGACAAGTTATTCCTTCCTTACTGAGCTTATCAAATTTCAGTTTGTCGGATCCCCTGTTCCCCGGATTTTTTACCGCTTCAGCTTCAGCTTTGTCCTTCATGCCAAGAACAAAAATGGGTCTTTAGCTTTTTCTTCAACAGAATTTCAATTATATCGGAATGTAGGCTTAACATTATTAGAGAAGTAGTTGAATTCTCTAATAATTAAAGTATAACCTGATAGATCATGTTAGATCTGCTGAAAAACACCCCTGACCCACAGTCAGAAAATATGGTTATAGATTTTATGATTTATTTTGTTGTTCCTTCTTGATATAAACATTAAGGTTTCACTGATGCTAATAACTACTTCCACACTATTATTTCATTTTTTCTTCTTCAATTTCTCATGATCTGATGACAGGGCAAGCGTCTGTGCGGCCTGCGGGCCTGTTGAAACTCAAACAATGACTAGGCTGTGAGATAAGTAGGGCCAATACCATGTAGCAAACCACTGAAAGGTCAGACATGCCAGGATACTTATTGCAGTGTCCTAGGATATTATTTTTCACTCCTTTCCAAATCTTACCTCATACCTCATGACCTGATGATCCCATATTATGGTAAGGGTAGATACCTGATAAAAGAGGAATCTTGCCAGGTGGGGACACACCTGGGTAGTATAAGTTGAAAAGTAATCCCTTTGTTTAGGCAGAGTGCTGGTTGTCAGGGCTTAACTAATTGTGTCTGTTAAGTGATATAGTTAGACTGAGGCAGTTGTGAAGAGAAAATATATGTTCCATGAGAAGCAATGATAAGCAAACCAGGACTTGCTGAAATTGGCATAGTCTATATTGAGGATTGGGGTTAAAATTTGAACTGTTAATAATTGGGTGGAAAATAAGTTGATTATAATGGTAAAAAATATGCCTGAATCAATTCTGAGTTGATTTAGTGCAGAGTTGTGATGTGTTAACAACTAATTACAAATTATTTTGATCAGTGACATTAGTTTTAAGTGACGTTTTTGGTTCCAGATTACCTTACCTTACCTTACCTTACCTTACCTTAATTTAATCAGAATTTAAAAGGCCAGCAAACAAGGACTTGCTGATTCCTATTATTTGATGAGTTACTACTGCTATGTTAGAAACTGACAGCAGAGCTAAATCACAGAGTTGACTCAATAATCTTTTAAGACCAGAATAGTTTTTTCTTCTTCTATTGCATGCATAAAACAGCATAGTTGAGCCATAAATTGAAAGTATCTTATTTTTAGCCTATCTTGATTAAGGTTAATGTTTCCTAGCTGCCTCTACCATTTAATGGATGGTTTGAAATATGATGTCAAGTATTTTAGTTAAATCAGTGGTTTTCACATGTTAATGATAATTGTAATGTGTTCCAGTGAAATCCAACAAGTCCTTTGCTACTGAGTGCAAGTGCAAGCAACTATGGCAGATGCTTGGGATGAGCTACAACAGATTAAAAACAAAAGATCTTCCCTAAGGGAAAAGCTTGCTCAAAGGAAGAGAGAAAGAGAAGACATTCTAAGTGCTTCTGGCACTGCTCCATCCAAAGGTAGGTACTACATTTCCCTGCATTACAGATGCTGATACATTGTTGTATGACAATGGGCTACAGGCTAATTAGGGACATGCTTGATTACTTCTTAATATTAACTTAATATGAAGAATATTTGCAGGCCAATGGAACTTCAAGTACAACTGGCCAACATCATTGCATCACATTATCAGAAGAAGTTTTTTCCTTACTTCCATTTTCTTTTTTAGCACACATTTAGTTAATTTTAGCAACACATTAGTAAGCACACATTAAGTAAATGTTTGTTAACTAGCACTTGTCATGCCAGGAAACCCAGCATAGTGACACGGGCAACTACCATCTCTTGCTCTTACAGACCAGATGCGTTGCAGTCGCCAGCCAAGGTTGGCGCCGCTCCGCGCCATCGGACCGACTTCAACCATCTCCCCGCTGTCTTCCATCAGTCCTGGCGGCGCCGCAGCCGAGTCAGGCATAAGTAAGTGGCCTTGCTAGAGCAGGGTGTGGCAGGGCTGTGGCGTTTGGAAGCACTATGAACTAGTCAATGATCCTTCACTGTTCTTGATGTGTGTGGTGTGACTGTCATCTGATGGGTTGTGTGTAATTTGGACTCGGGCAGCGTTATGGTATGCCAGTGACCTCACCTATTATGGGCCAGAATCATATAAGTAGCCGGTGCGTCCTAAAACTACAATAAACCAACAAACGGCTGTGCATAAGTCAAGTTGTAGTGTCAGAGACGGCCTGCTGCACTCCGTCTTGCCTGACCTTTCTGCATACATCGTCCCTGACCTCTCCCCCGCCTTGTCACTGACCTTTCCCCCTGCCTTGTCCCTGATCTTTCCCCCGCCTTGTCCCTGACCTCTACCCCTGCCACAGACGCGGCTGCGTCCTCTGACAGCCGGCCGGCGGAGGCGGACGCTGTCGAGTTGGAGCGCCAGCGGTCCGCAATAGCATGCCACCAATAGCGAACACTCCCTCGCTGGCCAGAGTCGGCCGCGGGATCCAATGCCCACTGGACGGCCAAACTCAAAGCTGGACGGTTCGACGTCGGCCCCGGCCTCTCCCGGCGTGCATCGCGCACCCTAGAGCGCAGTCGCTGGTCGACCCAAGTGCTGCAGAAGGGCGGCCCGCTCCCAGACGCCGAAAATTAGTAGGTGTTGGGCGGTTGACGCGAAACAAGGACCGGAACCGAAATCGAGCTGCTTTGCCGAATGCCCGCATCCACGACACTCACGGTGCCAACTTATTGGTCAAGGTGATGTGGCCTGAACCCGCCCGCCTATGGTCGGTCCTCGGCGCAACCTTTCTTGGCGGTCGGTTGGGTGGCGGTTTGTCAGATTCACTTGTTTAATATGGAACACTCGGTGGTGTCACTATCTTTACCTATACCCAATCCGACCGTCCCGGCGAGCGATCTCTCCCCTCCCAGAATAATCTATTATCATATGTGGAGCTTTAGCAAAGTCTTGAGCACCCGTTTACCGAAGGGACCTCCAGCTGTACTGTTCTTCGGCGAGTTTGTGGTGGGAGGTTCCGGCCGGTGTAACAACTGCCCTCCTCTCACACAAAAACACAAAAAAAAAACATATCCCTGTCATGGCTCCGCGTGACATGTGTGACAACAGCTGATCGCCGTCTCTTGCCCAAGTATATAGCAAATGTGGGCCCGTATCGTTCGACTGAATTCGAGCCGTCACGCTGTACGCTAGGCGTGGGGTCTGGTTTCCGGTCCGTCCGTCCGCCGTCTGACCGTAATCCTTGTGCTGCCGAGTCCTGTCTCAAGGCGTACAGGAGGTGAGCGTGACACGGCGTCGGCGGGTCTGCTGGAGGTTGGTGCGGTCCGTGAGGCCCAATGGTCAAGACTGCAGGTGGTGGCGGCAAGGGACGGCGGGCCGGAACAAACATCGCTGCTTAGTCATCTGGGGGTGGTGCTGTCATATCGTCCCCGCGCCCCGGACGGAGCCTGCCCCTCTCTTGTCTGTGTGACGACCGGCCCTTACCCCGGCCGGACAATCTGTCCACCCGCCGAACGGACTATAAGCCGTCGTGGGCAAACCCGGGACGACTGTCGTGGCACGTGATCCTGCGCTTATAATGTACGACATGACGACTTATTAGCTCATAAGGAATGAGTCAAGACAGGGCAAGACACGACAGCTCGGCCTACCATTAACTGATCAGCAGACGCTCAGCATGTATTCCCCTCCGCCCGCGCCAGCATCTCATTCGCCTCTACTTTGCCAGAAAAAATGCGTGAAAGAGGTCAGTTGGCGCCGCTCCACGCAGACTGACATGAGTCCGCACGACCTGGGCCAGTCCGGGAATACTCCGCAGGGTCTACAGGAAGTTGCCGGCCAGATGCGGCGGTGCAACGCGGTGTAGTGGGTAGCAGTCGCTTTGTCCGCGTGCTAAACTTTTGATGACGTCGACACATATTGGGGCTTAGTTCCCTTTCATGATCGCTTTACTCTACAGCTGAGGGAGTTTTATACATGGCAATACTTTAACAATAATTGCTACCAGATGAAATATATTTAGATTGTTAACATAAAATGTACGATAAAATTAATGGCGAGTGACTTCGAAAGGTACCGGTCTCGCTTGGTATAAGTAACATCGATCTCTTCTGTGTCCTTACAGAACTTGTTGGCGCTGCCTTCAGCGCGAGAGAAGGAGAGTAAGAAGATGGGAGAGGAAATTTTAGACCTTCTTTGTAAACCGACGGTCAAGGAACGCACCACGGCAGAGCGGTTTCGATCTCAGGGAGGTGAGTATAATATTGAAATGTTAACGCACGCTTGTATCAACAGCTGCAGCTCTAGATATTGATTTATTTTAACATCCATCGTGTGATGCAAGTAAGTGCCATGCAAGAATGTTGACAGTCAACGTAATGCCAACTGTCAAAAGGCAAATGACGAAACGAATTAATAGGCTGCCTTAGCATCCGTCTTCTCCCATTCCTATGACAATAATAGTTTGCATCATTGCAACTTCTGTCCAGTGATCGACATATCGCGAGCCGTCTGAGTTCGAACAAAGAAATGTGTATGTAGACGCGCGGAACGCAGTAATAACTGCACCATTCGCTTGGTCTCATCACTTACTTGCGATGTGATCGCTCTACCCCGATATTGTTTTGTTAGATCTAAAGTTCCTGCCTGCGTATAAAAAGGTTTGCTTCACATCCTGCAAAGTTTCAGCCGCATCATTCAGCTAAAGCATGTGCGATGTTTCTATCTCGGCGCTGAGTGTGAACTTGAGAAGTGTTGACACTTCAAGAGTACTGACTGCTCGTCGCCAATCACCCAGTACATTTGGGGTACAGGTATATTACCCTTACTGCGCAGTATTCAGCCATGCTCGCTTCAGCAGGTCACTTGCACTGTGTGACGTAACCTATCTCAATCTCGTTTAGATTCAGCCTCAGCGTGAGTTATTTACCTAAGCTATTGACTGAGCTCAGCCTCAAATATCCGTGTATAGATCCGGAAATACCACGGTTTCTTCTGTGGTGTTTGACGATGGCATCTCCGGTCTACAAGACGCTTCCTGTATTGATATAGTCCTCGGGTCTAGTCTTCCAGGAGGAGTAAGCTGATCATGTCGGTTGTCACTGTGACTCCTACTCATAACCCACTTCAGAGCGACGTCCAGCTCGTCCGAAATGTGGTCTGAGTCACGCCCCTTCGAACCAGGAGGAGCGGGAGGGTGTATGGCGGCACCCTCATCGTGTTGTTTGTTTTGCTGACGTACCCAGACAACCCAACGCGGCTTGCATCAGCGTCAGGACATGCATTATTCTGATCAGGGGTGCGCAGCGATACAAAAAAAATCAACGGAAACCCGCCACATGCTTGCGAAAGTTTTGCATTCGTTCTTCGAAGAACGACACACATGAGTCATGACGTCAACTGTTTACGTATCTAAAGCCCTTGAACCTCAGTTCTCGACAGGTTTTGATGAGTTATGACCTAATTGGCGTCGTTTTCGTAGCTGCATCTAAATCCGCCATTCCCTGGCCAGTTCTGACTGATTTTTTCTCGTCTGGCCGCCGTTGGTGGTCAGACGTTGTGTCACGGCCGGTTGGCTGACCATTCGGCGTCCTCTGTCAATACACGGCGCGGCTGCCGGAGCGCCGTTACGCGCGAGTTACGGCCTTCATAACGTGACGCAAGCGACAGTGACCGTCCGCCCTTCTGAGATTGGGTCGGGACGGCTAGGGTCACCGGAGAACAACTCGTCAGCGATGTTTCCTGTGAGAGGGTTTCTTGAAGAACACCTCGTCAGCGAAGTTCCCTATGTGCTTAGGCATCCATGTGGGCGCGGAGGCCTTCAGTTCTCGGCTAGAGTGACGCTGGTTTACCGTGAGCACGCCACGCAGCTTATTCCACAATACGCATGAATGATTGCAGAAGTCTGTCGTCGCTAGATTTGAATACACTATGTCCTCTTGGATATACTATATCGGGTGGTTGCTTCAGGGACTGGCGAAACTCTCGGGAGATACCTTAGAGCCCTTTGTCCAGGAAGATAAATGCATTGATTGTATCTTTGCATTGCAGGTGCCCAGGCTCAGTGGTGTAGGCACTCACCGTATCTTTGTACCGCAGGCGCCCAGGTACAGGAGTACTGCCGGCATGGGACACGGGAGGAGTGCGACCGCTCCAACAAGGAGAACGTCAACCCGTGCGGCAAGCTGCACTTTAGGAAGATCCTGCAGAAGCACACGGACGAGTCTCTCGGAGACTGCTCCTCCTCAGACACTGCTTTCCACATGACACCTAAGTAAGCGAGCGGGCGTGCGCGCGACACTTCCCGTCCTTACGCGCAGGACCCGTCAGTCCAGTTTTACTCTGCCAGTATCATTCCAATACGTTGGGTTGAATTGTTTTTAGTTTGATGATATCTTTATGTACTTAAAATGATGTAGACTGAATCTGCTTCACACAGCCTGTGTTACGATCCGAAGCGTCCGTTTCTGCTGCTCGTTTGCTTGGAGTGTCTGTTTCCCTGACGCCTGTCTGGACCCCTCCCGGCTAACTCGGGCTCTGTCGCCGGCAGGTACGTACATTACGAGGTGGACTACTCTGGCCTGAGCCGGTCTGGCTCCGGGGCTGACCCTGCCGAGGGCGGCGGCGTCACGGTGGCGCTGCCGGCCGAGCTGGAGGACCGCACCGTCCTGTTCCCGCCGCAGTGGATTCAGTGCGACCTGCGCTTCTTTGATATGTCTGTCATCGGTGAGTACACCTCTGGGAGGTTCGAGGGAGGGCGATTCAGTTGTAACTTCCCACTGGAAGGCCATAGTCCAGTGGACGAGTGGGTGCGGTGTACTCAGTAATAGCTGACACGCTCCACGAGTAGCAAGTCAAGGCAATAATGTGACAGCTGTCGAGTCCAGTGAACCCTGTTGCTTCGCCCATTGTGACGTCACTGTCTCGTCGGATAGTCTGTGTGTATTGGAGAGCCGTGTCGTCTGGTCGACGGCAGGACTGGCGACTGAGCGTCAGTCTGGGTGGACGCCAGGTCAGTCTGGGTGCAGGGGCGGCGTTGAGAACGCCACCCCGTGTGACGGCCGCGGCGCCTCGAATGACTGCGCTTGGTCACCGTTCAGTGCGATACGGCCTCCAGCAGCCGGGCCGAGTACGGCGGGTGATGTACGGGGTGTTGATCGGCCGGTGACGACGCTGACGTGATGCAATGTCTGAGCACGGGACCTGCGCGCTACACCGCCTCCGCACCTAGCGGTCACGCGGTAGAGGACAGTACAGGCCCCTGTGACGCCCTCGGCCCTCGCCTCTGTCCTGTCCATCACAGGACGTCACCTGACCTGGGTGGTTTGTATACTCTCGTGGTCGGCTCATGGCCGCTTTCATCACGTATCGACGTGTGATTGTGTATTGTTCCTGTCTCGCTAGGCTTCCGCGACGCAGAAGTGTCCGGTTTGGTCGTGGTGCAGTGGTTAGAGGGTGCGCCTGGTGACCACAGGGACACCAGGCTCGAGAAGCCACTCCTCATCACATGACTGATACACATGTGTGTGTACGTTGTTGCTGGACTGCTAATTATGATTAAGAGCGATGGGGCGTAAAAGAAGAACATCATTAATCGTTGGGCTAACAGGAACGCGAACTCAACATTTCTGCAAGGATATTTTCTCTTCACGTCAGTTAATATCGAGGAGTTGTGTTACACCAAACTTGCTGTCTGATCATGGCAATTCCGTGCTAGCTTAGGCTAACTTAGATATGTTGTCCGAATTAAACGGTCCGAATTAAACGCGAGCTGCCAAAGGAATCTTGGATTGATAAGCTGTGACGATGAGACATAACCGTTCATTCTGACCCATTCTGCTATTGTGTTTAGTCACCAATGCAAAACGTAATTATCGTTAAGTTGGTCTTACCAAAAATTATCAAAACAAGTGTATTTTTGTCTTACGTCTATAAGCATTAAGCAGTCTACAGATATGCCCAAAGTACCTAAATGAAAGTGAAGTTCAGTATATATTTGAATGCAAATATATGTGTATCCCTTTTTGTTTACCTTATTTAACGCTATCACACAGCTCACGTGGCTTTGTTGTGATAAGTTCGACAGCCAAACAGGCTTTGAGAGCTTGCTTATCACGCTGCTTCAAATCGTCTGGCTTGTGAAGGCTTTGAGAGCTTGCTTATCACGCTGCTTCAAATCGTCTGGCTTGTGAAGGCTTCGAGAGCCTGCCTATCACAATGCTTCAAATCGTCTGGCATGTGAAGTGCCTCACGGAAAACCCCTCTTTCCTGTCTGTGATGTGATGTCTTCCCTCTCATCTGAATGGAGGGTACAGATACTGATACCAGACACCCACTCTGAGCACATCTTTATCACCATATCAGTCAGCACTGTCATTGTTCTGCATTGCACACGTTCAGTTGGCGCCGCTGGGGACATGTATCTGTATAGTGTGTACACGGTACACACTCGGATATGGCTCGTGTGCAAAGCATCGATACTGGCTAAAGCTCCTCATACCACCTCTAATCGCGTGAGCAAACCATGCGTTATGACTTTGCAAAGTAGATAGCTGTTCACGAGCCTCTGTTGACTCTTTGAATTTGTTTGTTTACATCCAGTTATCCCAAT
The DNA here is from genome assembly GCA_014673585.1 of Semibalanus balanoides. Taxonomy (NCBI): domain Eukaryota; kingdom Metazoa; phylum Arthropoda; class Thecostraca; order Balanomorpha; family Balanidae; genus Semibalanus; species Semibalanus balanoides. Next base: position 28,031 of record VOPJ01003835.1, read on the forward strand.
AATGTTGCGATTTCTGTTCATGCCAGCTTAAAACTTTGTTGTCATGGACCATTGTTAAAACTTGCTTTGGGCTACACGTAATATATTTAGATACAGTGGTCAAAGCGAGCCTGTCAGCTGTTACAGTTGCTATACATACAATATCATAAGTCACCAGAAGTTTCCATACAGTTTAATCACAATTATAGCTTCATGTAGGTACTCTTTTTATATATGTTCGAATTTGTCCATATTTTGGTGTCCGTCGCTGTCCTGGCTCAACGTCTGAGATCGGTGTAATATAATGAGATCGATGGGCGGCGGCTGCTTGTTCGTCCGGCCGGCCGTTCCTCTTCCGTTCGCAGCTGGTCACTTTCCCAACGATTTCACTTCGCCGAAGTGTCGCTCCTTTAGACGCCTAGCGCCTCCCCCCCCCCTCACCAGTCCGTGAATTGTCAATGAAGACTGCTCGCTGGTCTTCCCGTTAAGGAAATGACTCGGTGACGGCTGCCATTTCCCCACGTATTTCACACCTCTGCGTGGAATGCCGTGGGTGTGCGGTGTCAACACGCCGCGTGGGGTAGCTGTCGGCCCCGGCGCCTCTCTGGGGCCTCCGGTGTCTGCCGCCGTCTGGCTGTGTGGTATGTGCGTGGGACGGTGGCGGGTCCGGGGGTCTGACTGTTCTAACAGGCTGACTGGTGCGGCATTCCACGACAAATCGACCAAAAATAATTAAAATTTACACCCTCACATTTTTGAAAATTATAAAAATAGTTTGTACGGGTTATCTGAGATGCTAAAACCAGCTCTGTGACAGTCTTAATTTTTGCAGATTAACGGTCACTGAGCTATAGCCTCGGGAATTTTTAAGAGGTCATGTTGTAAGGCCATCTTTGATCGCCTGTAGCTTGTAAACAAACAGCACGAACGTAATATAACCTCATGTGTTTTATAATTGAAATAATGCGAGGAAACTTTTGGCAATTTCGGATTTTGCATTTTTTTACCCCGTGACTTTGTGACCTAGTTTTCCATGAAGTACTTCGATCTGTGGCACCAAAAAAATATACATTTTGTCTGAAGCCAAATCATTCTTCATCAATATTATTTCCAAAGAAAAAGTAAAAAAAAAAACGTTTTGTCTATAAAAGGTACTTTGAAGCTTTGCAAAAACTCCGGTTGGCGGCGCTAGGAACATATATCTGTGTATCTTCGGACTAGGTAGAGATATCGAGATGCAGTAAACGCCAGTGGATAGGTCTAACTATTCTGAGAGGAAAATGTGAACATACTTTTGTGATCAAGGTCTGTTTAGTGTCAAATATTGCAGGTGGCGCTTGAAAACATGTCTGTGTATCTCTAGACTGGATAAAGATATCGAGATGCGGTAAACTACAGTGATATGGTCCTGATTGTTTTGAGACGAAAATATAAATATACTTTTGTGGTCTGAGGTCAAGGTCAAATGTTATATTTAAAGTCAACAATATTTAAATTGAGACCTTTAAGATGTCCCTTGGCTTTTGACCTCAAGATCACAAAAAATGTATGTACATTTTGCTCAGAATACTGAGACCTATTCAACTGTCGTTACCGCATCTCGGTAATCTCTCTCCAGTCAGAGATCACCATACTGTGTTCAAAGCGCTAACCAGCTATATTTGACCCTAACGTTCCGATCACCATACGTTTCCGCTGAAAGAATAGATTTCAAGTTATCTTTTGAGCGGAGCGTACGAGACGTGCAGCGTACGTTTAAATACGACCTTGTTTTGAACCTCAGAAATTACAAAAAAAAATCCCCTCAGAATAGTAGAACTATCCACGGAGTTATTGCATCTCGGTATCTTCACCCAGTCAAAGATACAAGATATATGTTCCCAGCGCGGCCTACCGGAGTTTTTTGCCTAAGCTAAAAGTAACACTTTATAGCAAACGTATTTTTTATTTTTCTTTGAAAAGAAATATTGGATAAAGACTGATTTGGCTTCAGACAAAAATGCATATTTTTGATGCCAACAGGTATTCAATGGAAAAATAGGTCACAAAGTAACGGGGGTCATAAAATGCCAAAATTGCGAAATTGCCAAAAGTTTCCTCGCATGATTTCCATTAAGGAAACAGTGATGTTATATTACGTTCGTACAGTTTTACAAGCTACTGGCGTTCAAAAGATTCCCTTACATCTTGGAATGGAGCGTGACCTCGTCAAAAATCCCGAGGCTATAGCTCGGTGACCCGTTGATCTGAAAAAAAATCAAGAATTGTCACAGCGGCTTTAGCGCCCAAGATTACCCTGTACACTAATTTTCAGAATTTTCGAAAATATGAGGGTGTAAAGTCTTGGTCGATTTGTCGTGGAATGTCCCTGGTGTGCCTCCTTCCTGAATGTGTCACAGACAGGGGCGTCGCCACCCAGGGGGGGGGGCAGGATCGGTCTGGCCCCCAGATTAACAGGATTTAGTATCAGCTCTATGGGAGTGGGGATTGGGGGGTCAAACACCTGGCTCCCCCCTTAAAATTTCGTGGCGACGCCTTTGTTCACAGGCAAGTGTGCGTGCGTGACGTGTCCGCTATGTGTTTGTCGCAGGTGAATCTACGCTTGTCCTCGTCCTCTCCTCTCTCTGTCCTCTCCTCTCTTTGTCCTCTCCTCTCCTCCCAGGCGAATATGCGTGGATGACGTGTGCTCTGTTACAGGCGAATGTGCCGTCATTATGGCCGACCCGCCGTGGGACATCCACATGGAGCTGCCGTACGGTACCATGGCCGATGATGAGATGCGGAACCTGGACATTCCGTCCCTGCAGACCTCCGGACTCATCTTCCTCTGGGTCACCGGCAGGTCAGTGAAAGCTGCTGCTTTTCCCGGACTTTCCTCTTTTTGTCTTTTTTTGGGGGGGAAATCTGACATAAAGTGGTAGTTCTGTTGGAATGGTCATCGTCTTTTAAGATCACTCAGGGAAGCTTGTGAGTTGGGAATCAATCATCGTTTTGCTTTGAAACGCTATGAAGGTTCTCTTATCCTGGAGGAGCTCTTTAAGTCGGCCTGTATGCAGATTAACAGTCAGTCGGTACTTACCGGGTGTGTGTCGGGGTCAGATTGTATGGCAGGATCGCCGGCCATCGTCACGTCGTCCTCGCCGTTCTCTCCGTAGGGCGATGGAACTGGGCCGGGAGTGCCTCTCACTGTGGGGGTACGAGCGGGTCGACGAGCTCATCTGGGTGAAAAGTAACCAGCTACAGCGCATCATCCGCACGGGACGCACCGGTCACTGGCTCAACCACGGAAAGGTAGCGTTCGAGTCACGGATTGAGCCGGCCGCACACTAGGCCACTCGGCCGCTATATCGCCGCGATTCTTTCGCGGACACATCCCAGGGATTGGACTACTCCTCCAAATTGTGTTATCTGGGTGCCGTACCGTAACTCCCAACTAAGTTAATTGCATTAGGAAACACGATTTGTTTGGCCGTGTTTGTGTTTTGGCCGATGTCGCTGGTGGAGTCGCGGCGATATCGCAACCGAATGGCGCAGTGTGCGGCCGGCTTTACTCTCACTTATTCTCAGACGACTTATAACCCAGGCTGGCTGCCCACTTGCTTGTTCTGACCTGTTCGTGTGCTGAGTGCTCATGTGTTTGGTCACGTGCGGTCAGGGTCATTAAAAACTTACAATCGTTTATGTAATCGGTCATCGTTATTGTTCATAATTAATATGTTATTTTATTTATGCTCTCGGGATTTCCTGATTGCATTTGGGGCCTCCGATAAGGCTCATATTGAGGTCAGCTCAGATGTTCTCGGGCGGGGGAACTGGAGACTGGCAGTCTAGGAGCGACGCAGTTGGTTTTCGTTTTTATCACGACCACGCACACCCAGTGATTGTTGAGTGGCAGTCTCGTCTTTTTATTACCGTCTCACATCCTGGTGATATAGCATCTTATCGGTAGCACAATACAACAATCAACCGTTTAAGTGTATTTTACGTTCGATGCAAGTGTCTGTTGTCGGCCCTCTTAGGTTCATCGGTCGCTGTTAATATGATTTTTTTCGGACTCTTCGTTTTTCTTTAACATGATGTGCTCGTCTACTTTGATTTTAGCTTCATTACTTTGTTTCATTTGGGTTTTAAACAAAAATAAATGAATGCAATATCCAATAACTTAACATTATAAACTGCATTTTAATCATGTCACAAAACTGAGCGAAACGAAATATTCAGCACATATATATTGATGGGCATTACGGTGTATGTGAGATTGTGTGGTGCTTATTTCTCCCAACTGAAAAGCAACATGTTATAACCGTGTGGACGACTTTTACCTATTACGGCATTCATTATTACGGCTTTGATGTGTAGCCGGTACTGCTAATATTGTGTTAGCAGTTTTAATCGACTGTGCATATTAAGACCTGTATTTGCCCTGTCAGGAGCACTGCCTGGTCGGTATGAAGGGTGAGCCGCAGTTTCTGAACCGCGGCCTGGACGCTGACGTGCTGGTAGCCGAGGTGCGAGCCACCTCACACAAACCAGACGAGATCTACGGCATCATAGAGCGGCTCAGTCCGGGAACCCGCAAACTGGAGCTGTTCGGACGGCCGCACAACGCTCAGTTCAACTGGTGAGACGGGGAGTGGCTGTCAACCTGACCTGACCTGACCTGACCCGACCTGACCTGACCCGAACCGAACCGAACCGAACCGAACCGAACCGAACCGAACCGAACCGAACCGAACCGAACCGAACCGAACGAACGCGACCCGACCCGACCCGACCGAACCCGACCCGACCGACCCGAACCCGACCCCGACCGACCCGACCCTTCGTCTCGACCCGACCCGACCCGACCCGACCCACCCGACCCGAACCGACCCGAACCTTGAACCTGACCCGACCCGACCCGACCCGACCCGACCCGACCCGACCGACCCGACCCGACCTGAAACTGCCGACCACGACCCGACCGACCTGACCTGACCTGACCCCGACCTGACCTGACCTGACCTGACCTACCCGACCTGACCTCTGTTTTTTTTAAAAAACCCCCTTCCCTGGACCCCCCTGACCCCTACCTGACCCGAACCGACACCACCCGACCCGACCCGACCCGACCGACCCCGACCCGACCAGACCCGACCGACCCGACCCCGACCGACCGCCGCCCGACCTGACCCTGTCACCGTGACCTGACCTGACCGACCCGACCCGACCCGACCCGACCCGACCCGACCCGACCCGACCCGACCCGACCCGACCCGACCTGGCCTGACTGGCCGACACCGCTGTTACAGCTCACTATGCTGATTCACTAGGACAGCAGTCTGACACCTTATCCATGTAACGGTTTTCATGTATGCTTTTTTACATTCTTTGCTTATAGGGCTTAAGGTCAAAATACGCAAGTATTCAAGAAATAAGTTCCAAGCATGCCCTACATCCAAACACCTTCCAACAACTGATTACGCTTGTGTTTTTAGATTAAGTCTCGTGTGTGCGTTTGAATGGCGTTATCAGTCTTCGGAGTTATTCAATTTATGACAGCATTGGCGTATGCCGGATCTGTCGTCACCTCAGAATATGTACGTATGGAGTGATAAGGCGCATAGTGACATGGCGTCCCATTGACGCGTTTCGCCACCATTCAGAAAACGTGTCCAGACACGTGGTCTCGTCCACCGCTGAACGGTCCGCCGAGTTGTACCCCCGCTGACGTCACCTTTGAACCCCCGCTGACGTCACCTTTGCCCCCGTTTCAGGATCACGCTTGGTAACCAGCTGGACGGGGTCAACCTCAGCGACCCGGAGATCGTCGAGCGCTACAAGAAGCGCTACCCAGACGGCGACTGTCTGAAGCCGCCCACTTGACCAGCGGCGGTGGGCCGCTAGTGGGAAGCTTAGGATGGCCGGAGTCGGGATGTTCCTGGAGGTGGGACGGCTGCACCCGGTCAGGCTGGTCTGGAATGGTCAGAGTCGGTCAGATTTGGTCAGGGCCGGTCAGATTTGGTCAGAATCGGTCAAAGTCGGTCAGAGCCGGTCAAAGTCGGTCAGTGTCGGTTAGGGCCGTTCTGAACTGGTCAGGACCGGTCAGAGTCGGTCAGAATCGGTCAGAATCGGTCAGAGTCGGTCAGAATCGGTCAGTGTCTGTCATAGTCGGTCAGAATCGGTCAGGACCGTATCAGTCGGTCAGAATCGGTCGGAATTGGTCGGAATCGGTCAGGACCGGGTAAGTCGGTCACAATCGGTCACAATCGGTCAGGACCGGTCAGGACACGCGGCCCCCGGCGGCGGCTGCAGGCTGTGACTGGCATCCCGTGATAGTCGCCGGATGGCTGGATAGTGCTGTCTTGGTGATGTACTGATGTCGAGTGGATGTCTCTGTGGTGATCGGCGAGTGATGTGGATGTCCATTAGTGATCACACGTGAGTTTGTGGTGCATGTGTCCATTTTAGATTTTTCTGCTCCTGCAGAGTCATTGCTTGCCTCTTCAGGACATTCAGGTCCCATTTCGACCATTGTAACTTTATTTATTGTGACAAAGGTTAAGTGTACAGGCACAGCTCAGCAATAACTGTCCATCCTATTAGATATTATGTTTTTGCTGAATGCTGACCAACTACTACTTAGTACTGCCTCGATGGCGGCTGGAATAGTGTTTTTCCAGGTGACACTGCTCATTCCTAATATACATTTTCTCAGTGATGACTTATGACTCAGCGAGTCAGCATGTAGGGGAGAACGGGGTACGTTCTGTGACGGGGTACATTCTTTCAGCGGGGTTTTCTCGCGAACTATCAACCGCAGGTATTTTTTGTTTCATAACATATGTTCATTTGTGCTTTAAATGGCCCGGTTCTATCAAAATAACAACATGCCTGCTTTCGGATTGGCTCAAATTTTAAATGTTTGTTTTTGCAATAGAAATTCAAACTTTTTGAAGTAAACAAACTTTGGTTTGTGGCCATTCAGAGAATTGTATAGTGTTTTTAATACTGTCATGAGGAGTCACGACTCCCTAGAATATCTTGTTGAGCGTTATTCTGACCCATTCTCTCACGTTTGAAGTTAAAACAAAAAAGTGCGACCTACGTCGAGTGGGGCAGGTTCTATCATCCAATCTGGGGCAGGTTTAATCACTGAATCTGTTCATGATTCCTTGTCGTATGGCTTATAAATGACCATACAAATGATTGCCTGTTATTTACCGATCTGGTGCGCGCCATTACAAGCGTATATCGAATCGTGTGGTGTGATGTGGTTCATATTATTTGTGCCAAGGCCTTTTCTAGGGAATTTTCACTAGCGGGGATTTCCACTGGCGGATCTAGGCTTCGAATTAAAGGGGAAAATTTCGCTACGTTTCGTCAGTGAAGAGTTGTTGTCGCGGGGGGTGGCGTCGTTCGTCAGCAGTGAAGAGTCGTTGAGCGGCGGTGTGTGTGGGGGGGTGGGGGCGTGGCGTCGGGCCTAATCGCGAAATATTCTATCACTGGGCCCGTGTGGAGACAGTTCAACGCGTTTTTCTCACCGTTGACTGCGGGGGATCTTTGCGTCCGCTGAGGGAAATTCAAGGCACTGTGTGGGTAAAATCCTCCCTCCCGTTAATATGTTCAAATTGGCCCTGATTTGTGTTTGGATAACCAAGAAAACCGCAAAAATGCAGTGTTGGGATCATATATGGCCGTCATTTTCTACACTATTGATGATGGCGATGGATGAAACACCACGAATGACCGTTCGGTGATACAGATAGTGACCCATCAGTGACAGAATGTGCCCCCGTAGGTGACAAAACGTGCCTCATATATGGGGCTGGCTCTGTCGGATGAGTCATCACCACATTGTCGACACCGTGTCGAAACAAACTGAGATACAACTTCAACTCCTAAAAACGATTTGAAGCTATTGCTGTATGTAGCAGTATTGGAAGGATCAACTATCAAGCGCCAACTTTTGCAAGTGTGCCAACCAGGGCCATTTTTCAGTGACAGAACGTGCCCCGGTCTGCCCTACTCCGCCGACTCTTCGTGCACACATCGTCAGCTGCATTTCAGCATCTTAGAGCCGTCGTCTGGCCTCAGCTGTCGACTGGCTTCTCTGCAGATGTTTCGTAGATATCTCGCTGCGTAGGTGCGCGTCCGACCGAGGGTTAATTCCCGCAGCTGACGAGTCTGCCAATATTTAGCACCGTTTATGCAAAACACCAACGCACGGTGGTCTCTCCGTCCTAATGTCGGTGCTGCTTTTATCGAAAGACTTCGTGGAGCTCATGTTCGAGCGCCTAATGTGTAGCGTTAGATCAACTGTCCTATGCAACTGTCTTAGCACGTGAGTACCAGTTACAGCTAATGCAAGATATAATATTGGATTACTTTTGTGGTTCTTCCCGGCTTTCATTTGTGTCGCTGGGTTTGTCTTGCCATGGATAAATTCGCATGATTGAGTCTGGTTACCTCATCAGTCATCACTTTTCATCTAAAGCCCGCAGAAAAAAAATCTGGCGTTTATTGGAAAAGATAGGAACGACAAGTGTAAAGTTAGGAGTATAAAAACAGGTAACGAGACTCTCGCGCCAAGCTAAGATATTTGGTCTGAAGATTCCAATCCTTGGCCAGCAAGCACACATAAAACACGAACACCGAGATGACGTAATTTACAACATATCGGAATGTGGGCCAGCCACGTCCGGGTCTTACGTCATGTCTGACGTCACCGACACACGCACGCCCACACACCCATAAGGCTAGTTAAATAACAATAAATAGCGTTGCGGGGGTGGTCACACACCCACACACCCATACAGTTCGTTAAATAACAATAAATAGCGTCGCGGGGCGGTCACACAACCATACGGTTAGTTAAATAACAATAAATAGCGTCGCGGGGCGGTCAGATAAGCCGTATGCGAGATCCTCGTTTGGTCGAACTTCGCCGACCGTGTCCCAGTGCCCTGGAGGGCACACTGGTAGTCTTCGGTGACGAGCCGTGTCCACATTCCTCTGGCGTCAGTCCGTATCGATCATCCTTGGTCAGTCTGCTTCTCCATCTCCATGTTCAGTCGCGTCCATCCTCGGAACAGTTACTCCTGGGTCGGTTTGAAGGCAGTTAGTTTTCATCTCCCTGTCATCAGCCGACTTCCGTTGTCCGGTTGTCCTGCCCCGCTCAGAGCTGTAGATGCGCTGTCCCATCAAGCTTGTCTTCTCATAGCTGCAGGAACACCGCCTGGTCCAGCAGCGTCTCGCTGATGGTGTCCCGCACCCAGTTGACGTGGTACGGCACGTCCACGAACACGGCCGGTGTGCGGGAGAGACCGCAGTCGACCCCCCAGGAGGTGACGGCGGCCAGCACGTGCCGGCCGTCGGGCCGCCGCACCGCCAGGCCGCCGCCTGAGTCGCCCCAGCACAGGCTGCTGGGGCCAGGCGGCACGGCGCACAGCATGGCGCGACGCTTGAAGTTGAAGAAGGACAGCTGCTTCACGCACTGGTCGTCGCTGAGGACCCGGAGAGCCACCTTGTGGAGGAGCCGCGGGAAGATGGGGCCGTTGACTGTGGCATCAGAAGCGCCCCAGCCGGCGACGACACCTACCGAGTCTGCGGGGAGAGGAGAGAAGCACGTCAGCACCGGTGGCAGGTGGCAGAACAGCGGCTGGCGGGTAACTGGAAAACTGGCTGGCAATTACCAGATAACTACTTCCATCGAGGGTTTGCATATAGATTACTCGATGACTTAAACGCATGAAAAAAGTAATTAAAATATTGACTTAATAGACATAAGTTTTGGATAATGTAATTGATGCACTCCACATTGAATGATTGTGTGTAAGCAGCGTATCCGTCTTAACGTCTGCATTTCAAACGTTGCTGACGTCATTGCTCACCTGTGAAGTCGTCTATGGGTTCCGGCAGTTCGATGGGCTGAATGGCATCAGTGAAGATGGCCGGCCGGTCCAGCTTCAGCAGTGCTATGTCGCTCTGCATGGAGGCTTGTGGTCCGCGAGACCGGCCGAACCGGCCGCTGTACAGCACCACCTCGGCCACCTGGCGGTACTGCTCCGTACCCTCATCGATGGAGACGTCGTGCTCACCCAACACCACCTGGCGGAGAGGACGGCGGGGTCAGGCGGTTCGCGAACCTTCTAGCTCCCGCTGGATTCCGCATCATCGGTGAGATCAGCTCAAATTGCTGTTTTTCTTCCAAAGATCATAAATTTGTGTCTAATTCGTACTTTTAATACATTGCTACTGAATGAACGAATGCAAGAATGAACGAATGAATGAATGTAGAAAAGAATGAATGAATGAAGAAAAGAATGAATGAATGAAGAAAAGAATGAATGAATGAAGAAAAGAATGAATGAATGAAATGCGTTAATGAATGAATAAATGAATGAAATGCGTTAATGAATGAATGAAATGGATATCTATATAAATGTTATTGATGAATGAATGCAATTAATTCATTAATGACTGAGCAGTGGTTCCCCAAATGCAATACCGGTGGATCACACCATTGTCAGCTGTCTGTGCTGAACGTGTTGCCGGTGAACTGAGTGTCCCGTCTGATCTGAGCGGTCTGCTCACCTGGTAGGCGTCGAGCTCCTCCAGGCCGGAGAGGCAGTGGGCGGCGGTCAGCAGCCAGCGGTCGCTGACGACCACTGCGCCGCACACGTGTGAACCCCGCTTCAGCAGCTGTGCCTGCCACGGGAACTCGCCCTGGTAGGCTGTCCGAGCCTTGATGGCGCTCCTCTGGCCAGCTCCGGAGTCGGCGGAGCGCAGCCGCGGTGACGGCAGGCTCCAGCACACTGTGAAGGGAAGGGTTACCGTCAGGGAGCAGGTCCTGATACCGGCAGACTCCAGCAGCTCGCTCAGGTGGGCCTCATGTGAGCAAGGCAGCAGGCGATGCTGCAGTTCACAGGCAGTGAAGACGTGGTGGGTTGGTGGATGCGTTGACATACCAAGGGTTAATGATTACCGATGTCCCAATCTCAAATAACCCCATCTCGGGTTAAATAAAAATAAACCTATAGCAAAAGATGCTATTGCAATACCGCGTTACCTGCAATACCGCGAGTCACGAGCAACACATACCTGTGAAGATGGATGTAGCTATTGCTACCCGAATAGCCCGGTTTGCCATGCACTTGTTAGGAAGCTAAATTAATGTAATCTCAACTCCACAGTCCACGCTCTTTGTCACTGCTCCGATCTTTGCCGCGCGTTCTCAGCCGTATGCACTGGAGAATGGTCTGGAGCGACCCTTTCGGCTCGAGAGCTCACGCAAGAATGAAGTGTGACGGCTGTCGGTGCCTCTCTATGATGAACGTTTGCTATCTTAACAGCGGCTGGATTCCCAACAGGAGTGTTTGCACAGGGCTTATCTGGGCGGTCGGTGGTGAGGTCATACCTCTGGTCACGTGACCCGGGTCGCCGGGGCTCCTCCCCGGCCGAGGCGGGTCGCTATCGGTGGACATACGATCGCTTGTCAGGTCAGGTTGGCCTTCACCTGCCGCTTTTTGGACGTCCTGACTGGCAGCCCTGACCCATATTTCGTATGGGTCATCGTATCACCCAATGGTTACAACGGTTGTACGTGCGATCAGGGCTGCGGAGTCGGGTCGGTAGTTTTGGCCGCAGTCGGAATCGCTAAAATCTTACCGACTCCGACTCCGGCCCGAAGTCGGGCTCGACCTTTTGGCAATTGGCGATTACTTTGGTCGGTACTCGGTAGAATAAACGTCTGCGTAGGGACATTAACTTAACGCCCTTTTCGAGAGAAAAAAATGTGTGAAAAAATAAACCTATAGTTTACTCGTCTAGCGATAGATTTCCGTCTGATGAAGATAGGGCAATAATTTTGACGTCATTGATCGCTCGTCCTTTCGTGGTATATGGGGAAAATCTGAATATGAGCGCTGGCCATACCCGACCGTGGCGACGCTTAGGTATCAGCTAATTAATAACATAAATAGGACGAAATGTGTGTTTTTTTTTATCTAGAAATGGAACTAAATACAGAACAAAAAGGATACTTGTTTGGCGCATGGTCTATATGCATTGAATATGTCAGTGGCATTTTTCCCTGTAGGGGATACATGCATAGGCACCTTCTCAGTAGGTACTCAATCTATTTTGCCACCTCCGGCAAATATCCGTGGCACCGCCCCTGCCTCTGTTGCTTTTTGAAAGCTATTCAGCTAATGCAAAGGTTATATGGGGGCCACTATCCATGGCCCCCTGTGACCCGCTAAAGGGAGGCAGGGCAATTTATTGCCCCCTTTGCCCCCCCCCCCCTGACTGCGCCTCTAGGCACGTAGCCAAGGGGGCGGCAGAGGCGGCCAACCCCCCCCCTGGAGGCCCCGGTGGTAGGGGCTACCGTCGTAGTGCCTTTCGCAATTGGCCATATTCCGAATACGCTCAGTACAGGGCCTGTGACGTAAACTGGTGCCTCGATCTGATTGGCTCTCGCATGGTTATCATGTATCAGCTGAAGGAGCTCTCGCAGGGCGCGGATTTGCTTCGTTTTTTGCGAGGTGAGTGCAGTGGGGCGGTAGGGGGGGGGGTGAGGGGCCGTTGCCCCCCCCCCCAACCTTAGCAAAGAGGGGTGCTTGTGTTTGCAGGGGCTGCTGGCCTGAGAAGGGGCGCTGTGACCGCCTGAGAGGGGCCGCTCTGGTCGCCTGAGAGGGGCCGCTCTGGTCGCCTGAGAGGGGCCGCTCTGGTCGCCTGAGAGGGGCCACTCTGGTCGCCTGAGAGGGGGCGCTCTGGCCGCCTGACCTGAGAGGGGCGCTTTGGCCGCCTGATAGGGGGCGCTCTGGCCGCCTGAAGGGACGTTCTTGCCACCTGAAGGGCACTTTAGACGCCTGAGGGGATCTGGCCGCCAGTGGGAGCGCTCTGACCGCCTGAGGGGTCGCTCTGACCGGCAGTGGGGGCGCTCTGACCGCCTGAGGGGGCGCTCTGGCCGCCTGAGGGGGCGCTCTGGCCGCTTGACGGGGTGCTTTGGCCGCCTGAGGGGGCACTCTGGCCGCCATGAGGGGGCGCTCTTGCCGCCTGAGGGGGCGCTCTGGCCGCCATGAGGGGGCGCTCTTGCCACCGTATTCATAACCGAGCGGCAGTGCGCACGGAGGGGGGTGTGTGGGGGTAAATGTGTCAGCTACCCCCCCCCCCCTCTTCACCGAAATATTCTGGAGGCCCGCTTCAAAATAGCCTGTATTCTGACCCATACCTGGCGGGGGCCCGCGGTCTTGGTAAGGCCTGATCGAGGCAGGGATCCGGTGCTGACAAAGGCGTGGCATGGGTCCTGGGATCAGGACGAGGCCCCGGTGGCCGGTCCTTGCATGTTCTTGATAAGGGCCCGCTTTATGGTAGGAGCCCGGTCTTGTCAGGTCCGATCGAGGCAGGGACGAAATCCTGGCTACGTGCCTGGTTCATGGGACTCTGAGGGTCCTGAGGTTCTTGGTCCAATCCAGTTTTGGTCCAATACAGTTCATCAAAGGTTGAAGAAAAAAGGCATCACAAAATAAAGTGACCGAAATTCGTAGAGTTTTCCATATCCAGATTTTGGGGGGCTTCCAACGCTCGGGAAGGGCCGCTTTGAGGCACCCCCCTCCCACACACTCCTGGACGACATCCTGGCTGCGTGCCTGGCTCGGGTGGCGTATGAATGTTCTCCATACTGTTTGGAATCAAGACAATCGAGACAAAAATAGATGACATTGCAGATATTGCTTTCTAAGTTTCTATCATGCGGTTGGAAAACGGACATAGGCCGGATTTGGAGTCGGAGTCTATTTTTTCCGGCCGGAGTCGGAGTCGGATTCGTAGCTGCTAAAATTGTATCGCCTCCGCAGCTCGGCGCGCGATACAGCTAAATGCCCGCATATGGTATAAACGGGATGTCCGATGTCACGTTTGGAACATGTTCTAAATGTGTTCCTTGTTGGCTTTCGCTGATAGGCATCATACACTGTGTCTAGATCACCTGACAATGTAATTGGTTCATGCAATTGGTTATTCCTTCATGTCAATAAAGTCGAATATGGTTGTGTAAAAAATGTCCGATGACAAATCACTTAGAAACACTTTGTTGCGGACCTTATGCAAATTTGTACTACAAAAAGTAATCTCTTCTTGTAGACCAAATAGTGTACCACGTGCTTTTAGTCATATTTCCATATCGACCATTTCTGCTGAGCTAGGATGACAATGCTTAAAACGTTTAAGGGTATGATGTAACACATGACTCGCCACTAACAGTATAAAGCTAACTTCTAGATTAATGTTCGAAATGGTTTAACCCTCGACAGGCTAGGGGGTGGATGCCGCCCCGTCGGTTTTTCCTAAATAACTTACATATTGATAAACTGATTGCAATGAAACTTCAGTACTTTACTTTTGAACAATTTGATACATACTCTGCAAATTTAGAACTGTCAACTTTCATGACCCGTGACCTATGACCTGTTTTCAAGGTCATGTCAGGCGCAACTGGCGTCCCGTAGTATCGATCCTTGTTACATTTGCAGTTTCCGAGTGTATGTTGTTCAGGAGCATGTGCAAAGGTTTTTCCAGATAACAGTTGTGGCTTCCGCTGAGATTGTGACCTCAACTGACATTATCTGAGGTCAACCGACGTCACTGACCTCCGATGACCTCAGATGACTTTGTTTGGTTTTTGGCAGTTTTATGGACAGTTTGTGACGCTGATTTCAAATCTGGGATCCATTTTACTTAGTTATATGTTCCACTAGGGTCATGCACTTCCACGGGTCAACCGAGGTCACTGACCTTTGATGACCAGGCATGACCTTTTTGAAATTTGGCAGTTTTAGGTCATTTTGTGACGCTTATTTCAAATTGTCATGTATTAAGCATACACAGATGTTCCTGCACCATTTTGGCTCGATCAGTATTCAATTTTCACGCATTTACGATTGGTGACATTTTGGTCATTAACATGACCTCAGAGGTCACCTATTAAAGGGAATGTTTCACTTCTCTGAAAGTTGTTCAATGTACGCCGCTTGTGGTGCAAAATATGAAGTAATTGCTGCCGAACAACGATTCTGACATTTGTTTCCAAAACAGTGCTCATTTCATGAAAAACTAAGTTTTAGTATTTGGCTGACCCGTCATATGAAGAATTTTCTGGAATATAAAAAACTTTCACGCTGCAATATGTAGTGACTAGTGTATGGCTAAGTATAGCCAAATGTAAAACAAGTCTAATTTCATCAAACATTTGAATAAAGGGATGACGAATGGCTTTAAGAAGGCTACATATTTAGGCTTATTTTTGTTTACAAACTCAAATTACTTTCGAATTAGACTCTAGGTGGAGAGTTATTAAGTTCTAACAAATACTTAATTTCAATGGAAATCCAACAACTTGGCCATCTCAACTCAAATCTTATGTTAATGTGAAACATTCCCTTTAACCCAGGACCTTAAAATCTGGTGTCAAAGGCTTTCTCTTGTCACAAGCAACACTCTCGGTTTTTAATAGAAGCTCTAGCTCAGTTAGGGGCGAAACACCAAGGGGGTCGTACCCCCTACCCGGACACGCAGTGATCTTGCCCTACCCAGGCGAGGTTTAAAACGCATTGATGCATATTTACGACTTTTTTCACAGCGGCACAAACAAACAGCAAACTTATGACGGTTGTGAGAGATAACAAGCTGGTGCAGACGTTTGTGTCTTCAAGGTAAAGGCTAATTATGTTGATTAATGTCAATTTGTTGTTTCAATTTATTTTCAGTAACTTTACCGTACATACCCAAATGCCGAAAACCCAACGATTGGTGCAATTAATTTAGAGCACATATCAGCGTTTCGTAGCGACACAGCGACATCATAGAACACACATATGTCCTCTATGATGTCTCGACTCTCTTGATGTTTTACATCCATCGCCCTGCAGCTAACTATGTTTCAAATCTTACCGTTTGATCGAGGAAGGGCGTTTAATGTGTCATTGGCATTAAATGTGTCGCATAAACGCTGGTCCTGAGAACCGTTGCGATCGGAACTCACCGTCAGTCCCTGGACAGTGGACACTCCAATCTACGAAACTTGCACTAAGAGCTGTCGTCCTCAAGAATTCGAATTGGCTCATTGATATCGGGGAACAACCTTATCATCCATTATTTGAGTCCTCATGCGCGATAAAATCCGCGTCTGAGTTCATTTTACAGCGGGCTGTGGATCAAACATAGGACGGTGGTGTCACCCCGCAATGCAGTATAAAGTTACCAACTGGGCAGTCCACAGTGAACACTCGTGATTCCAAAAATCCCGTCCTGGCGGGGGGAATTCCATCGGCCGCCGCCCCCACCACACGTTGCTTCCAATCAGGGCCGCTAACTCTTGCCTCTTCAGACCGAGCCCGAGTTGACAACATACCATCCGATATCTGTGAACCCAGCGACGGCACTTCACATCGAGTGGTCGCTAAGCAGCAGGACCAACATCCGGGGGGCGATATTAGAGCGACGAGGGGCACTGGCGTCTTGAAAACTGTCATGACACCACGATTGGCGTCTGCAGCGGACTACCGACAGCGCCAGCAATTCAGTAGCCGCCATCGTTATCACCACAGCACGATAACGGGCATATTTTCGCCCTCGTGACCACCCACGTGGTGTTGCCGTACCAGCTGCGGCACCCCCCCCCCGTCCCCCCCCCGTGTCGCCGGCTGTCGGCCGATACCGGCACGCACTACAGCAATCTAGCCAGGTTTTCCGGCCGCAGCATTCTCGAGAGCTCAGCAATGATCGGCCGCATGCAGTGTTATCAGCGCGCGCCATTACCGGCGGCCGGACACCATGCATTCGCCGCCGACGCTCTCTGGCGCCACTTAATCCCAATTATGTTCACTGGCGGATCCAGAACCTGGGCCTGGGGGGGGCTAAATTTTAAAAAGTTTCATCAAATTCGAAAAACTCATCGGATTTGGCTTCCTTGTACCTTAACTGAACGGTTTAGACAAATATGCCTTAGTAAAGTTATTATATTTCCACTTTACAGTGGAAATAATGGTCAAATTTCGTCAATTTCAGGCAATATGGGGGGGCTTAACGCCCCTGCCGCCCCCTGGATCCGCTAGTGATTATGTTTAGCATGAGGTGCTGTTCTCTCCCAGTCATACGCCGCGCACGTGTGGTGCCATGGGCACTGGGCAGCCGTGTGGCTTTGTCAGGGGCGTCGCCATTCGCCATCAGGGGGGGGTGCCGGCCCCCGACCACCCTGGCTGGAGACCGCCCCTTCGATTTACAATATTTTAACATTAGCCCCTATGGGACTACCGCTGTCCCCAAACCCCCTGGCTGCCCCCCCCCCCGCAGACCCCAGCTCAATACTGTGTGGCGACTCCACTTGGCTTTGCCATATGTTACAAATAGATAATCGCCGGTTGTTGGAATCAGCTACTGGGCGCCATTAACCACCATAGTTGCGTCGCCGTAAAACTCCAATCCAGCACCACCAAATAGAATCAGCTATGCAGACCCATGCGCAAATCGCACATGTCAAAGTATGCTAGTGTCGGGAAACGATCCACGTGGTATCATATTGAATGGACATTCTTGATCAGTTGACCACCAAGAATGTGCATGCATGCACATTCTTGGTGGTCATAGAGGAGCCCAACACTTACAGCAGAGGTGAACTGCGAAAAAAGAATAGGGGGACGCTCCCATTCACCGGCATAGGGGTAACGGTAGGGCAATGATGGGGTTTCAGATAGGGGAACTAGGGCAATATAAGGATATATTTATACCCTTCACCGGCATAGGGGTAACGGTTAGGAGGCATGATGGGGTTTCAGATAGGGTGAATAGGGCAATATAAGGATTATTTATACACCGGATAGGGGTAACGGTAGGGCAATGGATGGCGTTTCGATAAGGGTGAATAGGGCAATATAGAGTGATATATTTTATACAACCGGCATAGGGGTAACGGTAGGGCAATGATGGGGTTTCAGGCATAGGGTGAATAGGGCAATATTAGATTTTACACCGGCATAGGTAACGGTAGGGCCAATGATGGGGTTTCAGATGGGTGAATAGGCAATATTACAGGATACTAATTTCTACCGGATGAGGTGGGTAGGGACAAATGATGGGGCTTTTCAGATGGGTGAATAGGGCATATAATGATATAAATTAATATGTGCTCTCAAGTACACAGTAATACTGAGATCAGTACACTGAGATAGTATCATGAGATCGTACTAGATTCAGATCACTGAGATCAGTATCACTGAGATCAGTATCACTGAGATCAGTATCACTGAGATCAGTATCACTGAGATCAGTATCACTCGCGCCGCTGCGTAGCGGTAATACATATTTTTTGTAACGTGTTTTCCATGAACATGATCTAAATTATAGACAGAAAATGGAAATCGTTTTAATCGCGTTTTACATGAAGATGATCGTAACTATGAGCAGGAAATAGAAAATGAGTCGTTTTTTCTGATTTGTATTACTTAAATCACTTATGTTTAGCTTCGCGTCATCATCAAATTAGATAAATTTAATTCTGGTAATGACGAGAAGCCGAATATTAAGTGTTTCTATTCTTTGGTGTATTGTTACTAATGAGTAAAAGGATATTTTTTTCAGCTTATGTTTATAAATACCGATTTCGGCGACTTTCGAATTAAAACCTGAAGTGTTGCGGTCTGGGCCATTACGACTGCAGTGTCGCCGGCCGGTCGCGTGATGACCTCTCTGATGAAGGTAGCGTGATGACCTCTCCGCGACACAAACGTAGCAGTCAGTAGTCGAGCGGGCATACCACAATCTTCAGTCCACCTCCACGTTACCGCAGACATGCATCAACGCGTAGCCACTCTGATCAAAAACCAAACTTTCGCTTGATTACCACCTTTTGAAACGTCTGACTAGGTTCTGAGCCACGTTTTCTTGACGAAAAACGACGAACACCACATGTGCTGCAACGGCCATATGGTATCGGGACCGGAACAGAAGCACAGCTCCACGTACCGATGTCGGAAATTAATGTAGATAAATCAGTGGTGGGCACCGCTAACCGAAAAGTTAGCTTCGCTAACCGCTAATCCGCTAACTGAAAAACATAACTTTTGCTAACGCTAAACCGCAAAAATAGTGGAAGCTAACGCTAACCGTTAACTTTTATCATATGAATTACCTTGAGTTTTCTATATTTATTGCTCTTTGACCCTCAAAAATAGACCTAGAGAGCTGCAATATTAATACTGTAGTCAGGGCTGGTAAAAAGTGCGATCGTGATACACAAACCGGGCGCCAGAAAATATCCTTTCAAGTTTGCCCCCGGGCCGAAAAGGTCATGCAAACTATTTCGGCCTTGTAAAATCATTGTGATGGCGAGTGAGGACTACTTTAATGTGATTTTTGTTGTGAAAACGTCATGTGATGGATAGGAATTGTAATATCGTTTGCTGGGAATATGTGGCAGTGTGATCGCTTTAGTTACATTGCTCAGATCACTCAGGATGATGGCCACTTTGTTTCGGCCAGATTTGGTCGGGGGCCACCGAAACTATTTTACCAGCCCTGGTTGTAGCTTAGACAATAGACAAAGAGCTGTCCAAAAAAATGGAAAGCAAGCCAAGATCAGATGACGATCGTCGATCAAGGCGTACACAAATGATCAAATGAACACATTAATTATTTGTTTATTTAATTAAATTTTGTTAAACAGAGGCGGAAGAGGTTAAACAGAGGTCCCTGTCATTCCCTTTGCTTTGCCTACCCTTCCTCACTTTTAAATGTGTGGAAAACATGCAACAAACATGTATTAATTGTATT